>MJUU01008841.1:64728-96592 GCA_002080025.1 Modiolus philippinarum
CCCCCCCCCCCAAAAAAAACAAACAAAAACAAAAAAGACAAAACAAAAACAAAACAAGGGCAAAGGTGTAAAAAATCCATACCTGGTTATATGGAATGTCATGCAGGTTGGGGACATTTATAACTTGATGTCGTTTCTTGTTTACATTTTCAACGTCTCTTTACAAGACTACAGTTGTTATATCTAGAATCAGGATGTATTGTTTTCAGTCGCCAGACAAGTACCAATGGGAGCTGAACAGCTTAGAACATGCGTGCCGATTGTCTTTTTACTAACGTGTCAACAAATTTAAATATACTTCTGTGGATAAAAACCATAATTGGATTTGATACGGAAAATTAAAATGACTATATGAGCACTCTTTAATTATTGTAAAAATGAAAGTATGTTTGTATGGTCTAGAATGTTAAATAGAAATTGACAAAACAATTATTTCACCAAAAACAAATGATTTACCGAGACGTAAATACTCAATAGATGTGTGTTTACACGTTTTGTTTTCGTGACATAAATTCAATCGAAGCTCGTTAGCGGAGGTCACTTGTAAATTAGATATTGGCACTAAAAATCGACAAGACAATTAGGAGGACATTTTTTATATCAGTTAAAATCTAATTCAAAAATTATCGCGGAAATTCAATATTGATCCTTTCTACTTATCATCAGCCGATCTGTTTGAACATGGCGCTAATGCCATGATTAAAATACAGTCAAATAAAATTAGTTTATTACAGATGTAATTAGAGAAGTTAAAATTCAATTCATTTAATTGTTTTTGCTGTGAATCGATAAATCAAAATGTCAGTGAGCAGAAAGTGTTTGTAGCAGTTACAAGTAATTATGCATTTCTAAAATGGATCAGTTCCAGGTGCTCCTGCTACGGGGCTGCCGGGCGCGTTCCCAGGCGGTGGATAGTCAGGTTATAAAGCGGAAAGCCTTACCGCAAACCATTGTAGCCACACTTTGTGGAGAAACGTCACGCTCCCAGCAGTTTAAAGACCCCTTGTATATTTTTCAAAAATTGGAAATTGAAAAGTATTTCATTTTGTTTCAGAATTCTGTCTCTATTGTAACAGAAAAGCTGTGTAAAAAATTCAGCATGATGCAAGAATTTAGAAAAGATATTTGCATGTGAATTTTGAGATAAATAAAATTAAACAATAGTAATGCGTTTCTTCTGTTGTGCAGTATATCATCACATAGTCAACACATTGCTAATAGATTTAAGAAAATGATCAGTTGGAAAAAATCTACCTCAAATAAATATGCATTGAAACAGACTCTGCTGAAACTATTGATAGTTAATTGATACACGTTACCTCTCTTGAAATGAAGACGATTCTGTTAAATTTAACATGTACATAAGACCAAAAACCTTCGAAATACAGTTTGCAGACTTTTTATGCGCATCTACAGCCATTAAAGAAAAGAAAATTCGTTGTTATTTGGGAAATTTTTACATTCCAGAAAGGCTGGGAGGTACCTTACATTCTTCACGTAATAGGAGATATCGACAAGATACTCTGCTTGCATCCGTAACATTAGCTTTGAGATCTAGTGACCTGAAAATTTTAAACACATACTGGCCTCTTACTCACAGTGCCGATGTCTACCGAAATATATGATGATTCTTGAACATACCCTTCGGGATGTTTTGAGTTTAATTTTTTTTTCGTAGTGCGAAAGTGTTTTACCAGCAGACTAGTCTCCTAGAGTTATACGGCAGTTTAGCGGCAAGCACCCTTTGAACCATCTTTCAAAATAATGTATTGTTATTTTCTCTCCTTTCAAGATTGTGGTAATGGAGTCAGTGGTCTACCTGAATTGGGTTTTATTCGTATGTTTATTATATTATAAGGTAACGGAACAGATAAAGGGGAGGTTTTGGTACCCATAAACTGGTTTAACCATACCGCTGGCTTTTGCCAGTGCCTGTACTAAGTATGACTGTTCCGAGTTTCTATCGTTGTTTACGTTTGTCTTTTGCCTTGTTTTTGTGTTTTCTGTGTAGATCCCTGGCAGATTGTTGTATATGATTGTAATTTTCAGCCATTGTAGATGTTACCTGTTATCTCTGTTTTACACTCTAGCTATGGGTCCAACGATAATACTCGAGTTATCAGAAAATATGATACCCAATCCAAAACTGACTACGCCCTAAGTTATGCCCAGAAAATCCTACGTTTTGTTAAATTGGCAAATCGCCATCTATATTCAAATGATTAATACGCTGCATGAAAAGATAATGTGAAAAAAACAGCTGAAACAAATCATTCCTCCAAGCAGTACTTATATTTGAAAACAACAGACATTCTATGTACCAATCAAAGTTTATTACAATAATTCACGACAGCATGCTAGTCATCACTGTTATGGTGGACCGTACAACTTTAAATCGCCAAAGCGTAGAAGGGTTAAAATTATTACAATGAAAAAATCACTCGTCTTGAACTACTTTCCACTTACCCAAAATTAAAAAAAAAATTTTTAAAAATGATATGGTGATCTTTACCCTGATGTAGATAGAACATCATCATTTATGCTAAATTGCCTACATCCCGATGTGTGGTCAACGGTGGAAAAGTAGATAAATTACATGGTATTAGAAGTTCATTGACGTTGCGCTGTAAAGACTGATCCGAATCAGATAATTTATTATGCAGTTAATAACAGTTCCTGAGATAATATATAGCTAGTAAATGACCTTTTTAACATCAGCTAAGACAAGCCAAGTGACCATATAAAATACTATATCACTCCTATTTAGTAGTGTCTACTTTACTTGTCTCCAAACGTAATCGCAATATTGAAAATGTCAAGAAAAAAGTGTTTTGAATAAGAAGAAATCGCGATGTTATCTGTTTTTTAAGTAACATGAAACAATAAATGTCGAATTGGTCATTGGAACAACAGATTTGATTTTTTAAGATATTTGGTACAGTCACTTTAACTGAGGTAAGATGTTGATCGCATTTTCAATATAATATGTGGTATACATGGCTCGTACAATTAGCCAAAACAAACACCGTTTTATAGTGCTTTTTCAATAAAAACAAATAGAAAGCTAATTTGAACTCGTATTAAGTAACAGGTAAGTAGTCACGAAATTCATCACGCAGTAAAATTCCAAAATATGCGACACAGAGTCATAAATTTCAGGACTAATAGGAGACTTTCTTTCTTTGAAGAAAAGGGAATACATGTCTTATTGTCGCTTTGAGCACCTGAAGTCGCTCTGTTTTTTTTTTTTTTTATTTGTTTTTGTTTTTGTTTTGTTTTCTGTCTTTTTTTGAGTCCACACTGTTAGTGCTTCAGTTTTTTGTATTGTATATGTAGTGTTTGTGTGTTTTTTGAGCATGTAATGTCTTTGGTATTCCGTATTCTGGTGTTTTTTGAGCATGCAATGTCTTTGGTATTCCGTATTCTGGTGTTTTTGCTTTTGCCTTGCCTCTTGACTTTGATTTATATAATCTTCTGCTTTGTTCCTTCGGTATTCTACTGCCGTTGTTTTGGAAATATGGTAAACTTAGCCTTAGGCTCATTGAAGTTTTGGTTAGTTTTGATTTTCATTTGCACACTCGAATCAAAATTATCTCTTCTGTAATACTAGGTGTCTTCCAGGATTATTACATTTCACTTTCTGGTTTTTTTTTCAATCCTCTATTGCATCGCAGAGTAATTTTGTAAAATGATTGTAAATATAATAGAATGCTATACCGTATGAAATATATAAAAACATATTCAAAGGTCAACGTATAATCAGAAAAGAAACAAACATGAATACAAGATGGAATAGACGGTAAACTTGACACGCATCAAAGCGAAATTTCCATTTGATGATTGATCCATCTAATCTTACTGACAAAATTAACTGGTAATATCAGCTAATACTATGTATGAATTATATTAAATAAGCAGTAATAAATATAATTATCAGTATTTCAAAACTAATTGTGTTTGGATGCCCATTTAGTAATTATCTTTATGTTTATATAGATTTAGATATATTTGAAAAGTAATCAATATACAGGTATTCAACGAAATGAACAGGGCAGTGACTCAATACGTGTATCAACATCGACACAAACTTAACCTTGTGTCCATATTACGCGCGTTGTGTATTATATACTTAAAGATACAAAAGCAATTTTAGCGAGTACTATTCTGCTGTGCAAGATCTCAAACATACCCGGTTTTGACTCGACCCTGGATTGACTCCCTAATAATGTGACGGGTGCCACTAGTGGAGCAGGACATGCTTACCCTTCCGGAGCACCCGATGTCATTCCCGGTTTTCATGGGAGTTCACACTATAAGTGCCTTAGTTCTTCATGTCGTCTTTTTATTTCCGTGCATTGTAGCTGTCTCAAGTCCTTGTTTTGTCTTTGTTTTTCTCTGTTGCCGTTTTTGCAATGTCTTTGGATTTTTGTAATCATCACTTCCCTTGTTCCTTCGGTATTCTATTGCTGTTGTCTCAAAAATGGTTATCAGAGGAGAATATTTTCTGAACGATAAAACCATAATACTCTTTGCCCTACTCCGAGAAAGCCAGTCTGACAATGTCACATGTGATTAAAAATATATCAAAATGCGCCTTTATTAGTTGACGACGAGCAATTAACAAAGAAAAGGCATTGTCAAAAATATAACCAGGGAAAGGTTTAGGATCTTAAAGATGATAGAAAAAGTGTAAATCTGATGATCCCATGCCAGAAGTGATGAAAATGGGTAGATTGACCGCTTCAGTACATAATCTTAGACGGTCAGGAGATTTTTATTTATTATACCCCCGCTTTGCGGGAGGTATAGTGTTAATGGTGTCCTTCCGTCCGTCCGTCCGTCCGTCTTTGTACCCAACAGCTGGTATCAACTACTTCTCCTGACTGGAATTTCATGAAACTTATGCAGGAGTTTGGTTACATATTGTAAAAGTGCACTACGCTTTTTGTTTTTCAATAATTCCATTTTTTCCAGGTTTTTGACATGTTTTGGACTTTGTCATTTTAGCTCAATGCAAACCATATGGTGACCTTATGGTATCAACTACTCCCCCCTGAATACTGATAGGAATTTCATGAAACTTATGTAGGAGCTTAATTACATAATTTAGATGAGCACCACACTTTTTTTCCAATAATTCCCTTTTTCCAGATTTTTTACGTTGTTTAGACTTTGTCAATTTAGCTTAAGGCAAACAATATGGTGCCCACCTGGTATCCCCTTTTCCTGTCTGACCACTGATTGGAATTCATTAAACTTATGCAGGAGCTTGATAACATACTGTAGATGTGCACTACGCTTTTTGTTTTACAATAATTCCCTTCTTTCCAGATTTTTGACATGTTTTGAACTTTGCCATTTTAGCTCAATGCAAACCATATGATGACCACATGGTATCCACTACTCCTCTTAAGCCATTGATTGGAATTTCATGAAACGTATGTAGGAGCTTAATCAAATATTGTAGATATGCATTAAGGTTTTTGTTTTCCAAAATTCTTTTTTTTTTCAGATTTTTGACGCATTTTTGACATTTTAGCTCATTTCAAACCACATGGTATCCACTTCTCTCTTTAACCTCTTATTCGAATTTCATGAAATTTATGCAGGAGCTTTTTTACATATTGTAGATTTGCATTACACATTTTATTTTCCAATTATTCTTTTTTTTTGCAGATTGTTGACATGTTTTATAACCTTGTCATTTTAGCTCTTTTACCTCAATGCAAACCATATGGTGAATACCTTGTATCCACTACTCCTCCATGACCACTAATCAGAACTTCATGAAACTTATGCAGCACCTTAATTCTATATATTACAGTTTTGCACTTTGTATTTTGTTTTTCAATTATTTATTTTTTCCATATTTAAAGAAAATGCAGGAATTGGTGGGGGTATCCGTGGCCCACTAGGCCACATTAACTCTAGTTTGTTGTAAAAAAAATACACATAAAATGATAGACAATCCATATTTTGTTTAAAAAAAAGTCTCAAAATACAAAAATACCAAAGTTCCAAAAAATGAACAGTCATCAGCAGCATTAAAATCAAACAATATGGAAAGCCATAATCAAAAAATTGTACACAAAGAAGTACTCATTACCAAAAATATCGAAATAGGAAGCCAAATCCAGTACTAAGGACATCCATCGAGTGCCATACACGGAATGAAGCCGTAGTATTTCTAAAGGGTTAGAATTTTGATAAAACGGTTAATTTCTATAAATCGGTAGGTAAATTTTCGTGCCAGACAAGTCTGACTATTGGACTGGTGAATACCCTCGAGGACCTCTGGTCCACCAGCAGTGGCATCGGTGCAATGGTTTTAAAATACAAAAACACCAAAGTTGCAAAAATGAACAGTAAATTTAGTTATGCTGTACACGTGTTTCAAGGAGTGACCTCTCATCAGCAGCATTAAAATCAAACAATATGGAAAGCCATAATAAAAAAAATTGTAAACAAAGAAGTACTCATTACCAAAAAGAAAGTTATCAAAAAAGAAACAAAAGACGTTACAGAACCACAACAAACACTAAAACGATAAACACATGCTTTGATCCATAATTCCGGTGATGACACGTAATCATCTAGTTTTCACTAAGAACAGCTTTTTATTCTTTAAAAGGAAAATTTTCTGTATGAGCAAGTGATTTTTAGGATCATCGTTGCTGATATTTAACTGCATTTATTTTACGTTAACCAAATTGAAAAACCTATCGAAAAATGTTTACGAGAACTGTGATCTTTGCTGTTGTAAAAAAGCATTGATACATTTAAATTAAATCTAAAACATAACAATTTGTAAATACCATTGATATTAATTATTCCAAAGGGATTGGGGAGATTGTACAAATCAACTGTACACAGCAGAGTCAAATTCTATTTTCTAGACACGTTAGATGTTCATCACTTTCATTTATGGGTAGACGGCGTCGTACAAAATTCTCTGGAGAACTCAGCTACGGCAGTAGTTAACTTGTAATATTGTAGTTTGTAGTCTGTCACGCTGACTATGACACGACAGTTGTAAAATCTTAATTCCAATGGATGAAATTTCTAACAGTTTTAGTGCTATCTCTTTTATGAAATCTGACAAACAGAAATTAGTCGTGTTTTCAAATGAAATTAAAGTTAAAACTCTGAATGATTAACGTTATTGTCTTTGTCCCATTAGACATGTGTTTGTGTCAGCTGATCTGTGGAGACCTGTGTCTGAAAAATGGGTTTTTGTATGACAATATTGACGTCATTTTCAGAAGCTAGTGTGTTCAGGAATTTGAGCAGCTAAACAGTAAATTTGAGATAGTAGCGTTTTTTTTCTATATGAGTCCTTCCAACTATTTTTGAGACAAAAATGACGCACAACTTCCTTTAAAAAGCTTCACAAGTGATCAGACTGGTATAAGAAGCTTGTTTATTCTAAATGCTGCTAATAAAGATACTTCTCATAGTATTTCTTTAAACTTCTATTTGAAATCAACTTAAATTCCATGAATATGATTTAAACTATTAATATTTCTATATTTCAGATGGACATTGCACCAAGTGTGTTGCTACAGTAACAGGTACAGTCAAATAGGGAAATCATCAAGATTCCTGGTTTGATAAATTATTTGTGTGATTTTTGCATAGTTCTCGATTAGCATATAGCCTCCTCGCCTAGACGGGTGGGTAAAGATTCTAACATCTAGTGATTTGGTGGGAAATATTTTCGAATTGTAATTAATCGTTAGTTCTTGTTGCCCAATGGCTAGATTATAATGTGACTTGGATATTTTTTTGTATTTCTAAACCCGAAATGGTCTGTAAATTATCTGTGTACATTTTTACGAAAGCAAATAACTACATACCGAAGTTACTGTGAATTAAATTTCTGCATATGACGTCACTAAGCGAAAAGTACGACGGCTTTCTCTATTATCGTGAATTTTCAATGTTATGTGAAGGGAAGAGATAATTGGCTAGTAGAACGCGAATTAAGGGGGTTCACCACTACATTTGAATATATATAGGATTTCAGATAAATGTGATTTGTTGTTACAAATTCAAAAAGAAGTAATTTAAGTGAAACAAATTGATAGGTATATGATCTCGTTTTTGAGATATAAGTGATTGAAAATTTGGCGGAAAACTGAACCCCTCGGATTTTTCATAGGATTAACATAAGCAAGGTTTGACCATGAATGAACAGGACAAAATAAATAGAATTTCATGAAATTCTTACAGAATGCTCTAAAAGATGTATAAGATGAAATTATGGGAAAAAATTAGGGGTCCATGGGCAAAAATTATAATACTTTTAATTGGATAAAACCCGAGAATTCCGAAAATCTGACATGACTCCCAAAACATGAGAATCAAACCTCATTAAGACAGTTTCTACATGTACCTATCTATTATGTGCCTTTATATTGAGAATAAAACATAATGAAGTAAGTAGGTTTTTAAACTAGAATCAATAATTGGGATTTATGTCACTCATGAATAAAATAAATTCTATGTATTTCCTCCCTCACTGCTTTACTGAATTCGAGGAAACACATGATTTCCGATATCCTATATGTAAAAACTGGATAACTGGAAACACCCACAATGGCTAAAAATTATAATTGCCAGGGAACTACTCAGGAAAAACACGTTTAAGACAAAAGACAAACATAGACAACTTTAGGAACTCAGGGCAGCCGGACTTGGTACCGGCACTAGCAAAAGCCAGTGGTAGGGTTAAACCGGTTTATGGGTTCCCGACNTATATCTGTCTTTATTTTCAAGAATCTATTCGTTTACATACGAAAGAGTTTATTTTTTTGCGGGTAATTTTGTACCAGCTTTCTCTTATCTCATCTTATTTCACTAGCATTATCATAACACATTGAAACAGACTATATTACTCACAAATTATCCCAGACGAGATTTAACGATAATTCCACTTATTGACGAGATTTACAATGAGATAATTCTACTTACTTTCTATTGTAGATCTTTGGTGATATAAGATAAAAGTACAAATGCTAATATCTGAAAAAGAAATCTACCATTAATTTTACTATATGCCTTTTGGTTTTTAGTTTTGCATATTTTTTTATTTAATCTGTGCTGATGAGATATATATTTTCGAAATGGCCATACATGCAAAACTCAGATTAACTTCAATTATTTGGTGTTTAATTATGTTATGTACGAAGTAATTTTATTGAAAGCAGTGATCCAAAAGCACGATTTAAGTGAAATAACTTCATTACTTCATATCTGATATACTTAGTTAAATGCACATTATTGATATACTAAGAATAATCGAATAAGTTTTATCGGTATATTTCTTAAGTAATGTATCTCTTCCAAATGTTTTCAGTAGGGCCTGTCAGTCTCGTAAAATTTTGGAACTTCCGGGATCAAAAATTGTACCCGGAAGTTACATGTTTAACAAAGATATATGACGTTTCAAACAAAAAATTGAACGTCACAATCCTCTGGCGTCATGTTTTGGCGGGAAACGTTTTCGAATTGCCTGTTTAACGTGGATTCTCGTGAGTCACATGACGAGACTTACAGACCCTATTTAACCTTAACTGAAAAGACAAAAATTGTCGAAATGAACAAATGCAGAAACAGTAACGTCGGAATTTCGCTATTTCTTCCCTTCCTGTTATTTTCTTGGGAATACTAGTTAGGTCAGTAATATGTATAACTAATCGACAGTGAAGAATATCAATAATAATGCCCGGGTTATAATGCCACGAGTGTCGGACAACGCAAAAAATAGTTATGAAATGTTGCGTTGTTCGACAATTAAATTCACAGTAACCTCGGTATTTAGTTATTTGTAACCGCTGGGTCGATACCACTGCTGGTGGACTGTTAGTCTCCGAGGGTTTTCACAAGTAACTAAATACCGAAATTACTGTGAATTTAAATTCTGCATATGCGCATTTCGACAACTTATGTCTCTTCAGTGCAGATAAAATCTAAACGTTTGGAAGACCAAAAAGTCAAAGATGTTTAAAAACTGATAGAGAACAAATAACCAAAATGATCTAAATGTAAAGCCAAAATCAGCTAAGGACAGAGCTTTGCATGAGGAAGATACTCCTTAGTTTTCAACAAAATTTACAAAAATTAGATATTGTAAGATTTNATCTGCACTGAAGAGACATAAGTTGTCGAAATGCGCATATGCAGAAAGTAAATTCACAGGGAAAAAATATTCCCGACGATTTTTTCTCACGCTCGCAAAGATCGCGAAAATAAATTGCTAGCACAAATTTGTATGTTAACAGAATATGATAATATTGCTTGAAAAACATTAGTTTTTTAAAAAAAAAAGTCCCACACAAATATGTTACAAGTTCAAGAAAAAAAAAATAGTGACCTTGAAGTAGTGGACATTAACCACAATCTTCTACTTGCTTAGTTCAAAGACAATAATCTTTGGACTTTATTGATTACCTTTGAAGTAAATAATGGAAAATTAGACAACTTGACAGATTTAAGGATAAGAGGTAATGGTCATTAAAGGTATTTACCGAGATTTATATAGTAAACAATACTTAGAACAATTTGGTTGACAAGTAATGCTTGGAAAATGTATACTTTAGAAGAAAGTGCCACCGATAAATGATANATCGACCCAGTGGTAACAAATAACTAAATACCGAAATTACTGTGAATTTAAATTCTGCATATGCGCATTTCGACAACTTATGTCTCTTCAGTGCAGATAAAATCTAAACGTTTGGAAGACCAAAAAGTCAAAGATGTTTAAAAACTGATAGAGAACAAATAACCAAAATGATCTAAATGTAAAGCCAAAATCAGCTAAGGACACAAGCCCAGTAGTCAGTACTCCGGTGATGACCCGAAAGCCGATTATTTTTGGAACCTTACAATATCTAAATTTTTGTAAATTTTGTTGAAAACTAAGTGCATAGCTCTGTCCTTAGCTAATTTTGGCTTTACATTTAGATCATATTGGTTATTTGTTCTCTATCAGTTTTTAAATATTTTCCAAACGTTAAGATTTGATCTGCACTGAAGAGACATAAGTTGTCGAAATGCGCATATGCAGAAAGTAAATTCACAGTAACCTCGGCTGTTAGTTATTAGCAATGAAGTCCACGCAGTGCTCATGGCCTTCTAGGGCTTACTATGAAGTTTGTTAAAGGCCTCATGGTCACTTCAAGAAGAAGAACAATAACAAAAGAGTTGTTCCATTACCCGATTTGTAGCATGTGTATTTACTCCCCATCCTTTCAGTGTTAATTTGAGTTGCGGAATTTAATATTTAGTTTGTTCCGTTAGGAGTGGTATTAGTATTAATACTCAAGATATACATTGTACTTTTTATTATATAGATTCTGTAGTTTATACAGATATTTAAGATGATGTTTTTTTATATCAATGTGTCAGTTCTAAACTTGAAAACGACATGACTGATATTATTGTTATGTTATTTCTGAGAGTGAAAATATGAAATAACTAAATACAGAAGTCACTGTGAATTTACTTTCTGCATTTGGGCATTTCGACAACTTATGTCTCTTCAGTGCAGATAAAATCGAAACGTTTGGAAGACTATAAAATCAAATATGTTAAAAAAATCTGATAGAGAACAGCAAAGGCATCGATCCAGTGGTAACAAATAACTAAATACCGAAATCACTGTGAATTTACTGTATGCATATGCGCATTTCGACAACTTCTATCTCAATCACAATCAATCACCACTATCTAATTTAAACCAAGTTATTTTCACAGATACTTAAGTTTGCGTTTTATCCCTTCTGGTAAAGTTCGCGGTAAATAATTTTCTATATCTGATTTTTGCATTTATATAAGGAAAAAATATTCCCGACGATTTTTTCTCACGCTCGCAAAGATCGCGAAAATAAATTGCTAGCACAAATTTGTATGTTAACAGAATATGATAATATTGCTTGAAAAACATTAGTTTTTTAAAAAAAAGTCCCACACAAATATGTTACAAGTTCAAGAAAAAAAAAATAGTGACCTTGAAGTAGTGGACATTAACCACAATCTTCTACTTGCTTAGTACAAAGACAATAATCTTTGGACTTTATTGATTACCTTTGAAGTAAATAATGGAAAATTAGACAACTTGACAGATTTAAGGATAAGAGGTAATGGTCATTAAAGGTATTTACCGAGATTTATATAGTAAACAATACTTAGAACAATTTGGTTGACAAGTAATGCTTGGAAAATGTATACTTTAGAAGAAAGTGCCACCGATAAATGATAATACAACGAATAAAAAACGTAAATTTACATTAAAAATGAGATTTATAGACGTGACCACGACATTAAGTGACATGACAACAGAAACGTGTATTTGATGGGGCTGTAATTTCTGCCAAGAGCATGAAAATTAATTGACGTTACGTACGTTCTTTTTGGGGGGAATATTTGGAGTTCTAATATGATGGCATTTTTTCTGCCTTTTTATTGGCTGAAAACAGCTTTAGAAGTAATGAGTATGTATGATGTCAACCTCAAATTGGCAAAAAATAGCTCGCAGGTTATCTTTGATGTTATGTCAACCTGTAATAGGCTATAAATAGCTCTAAGTTTGTCTGGGATGTTATATCACCCTGCAAAACGCTTAAAAAAAGAAATAAAAATTCCAGATTTCCATGGTCAAACAAATTTCGTTAAGAACAGCAGTACCTGATTGTAGAATGTAATTGTTATTTTATAAATTGTTAATTAAAGATGCAATTAATTTTTTAATACACTTCATAATGAATGAATTACTTAATTCACAGTTAACTTCGGTATTTTGTTCTAAATTTACAAAACCGAAAAAGAAAAGACATACAAAAATCAACCGTTTTTTTATTAGTTCTGTCTCTGTCTAATCATATGCTACAGCTCGGTGAATATAACTTTCAGCTTTCAGCTCGGTGAATATATTTTTTTTTTCAGGTTGATAAATCCCAGTAGCAACCTTTATCAAAGTCAATAATTGTATAATATTACTTGGATGTAACTAGATCTTATTCTAATTGGGAATAAAAGTTTTATAAATACTGGTCCTTCTAATTTACAATTAAGAGGACAAGGTTTAATTGTTTTGTAGACAGTAAACTGAATAAGTATACAGTGCATACTGTTCACAAAATATATACATTTTAAAACTTTATTTTACATCCCAGCTCCTTTTTTCTAGCAGGGATGATCGAAATTAAAACAAAGAATATTTTTACTTTTATATTTTGTCAAGTTCACACTTTGAGAACTTAATAGATGTTTTTACTATCGATCAAATTGTCAAAGGCCTTGAAAAATATCATTGTCCATAGTAGGATTCGAACCAAGGTCGTCTCCTTCACTACTCTTCTACCTTACCAATTACACCACGAACTCGTTGGAACTACCGTGTTGAAAATTATATACAGTGAAACCTGTCTAATCCAACACCTGAGTATTCCAACATCCTGTCAAATCCGACTTTATTTTTTTTGTCCAGAGACAGCTTTTAAATGCTTTTTAAACCTGAGTATTCCGACAGCCTGTATAATCCGACACATTTGTATGGTCCCACGGTGTCGGATTAGACAGGATCCACTGTATAAAGAACCGTTATGTTGCACAATTAGGATATTTATTATAATTATAGTAAAGGATATTTATTTCATGCCATTATAGGTATGGGAATAATTTTTAAGAGTGCATATCGGTTTTCATTCACTTAATATACTAGCTGTGATGTAGCTTAGCTATCACCTCGGACTTGGTGTGTCTGTATTAGCTCACCCCTTCGGCCTCAAGCCGTAAGGGTGATCTTATACAGACACAGGACGTCCACGTGTGATAACTATTATGTAATTTCCTAATGTTATTATGACCACATCTCACAATTTTTATTACAAATAATTACATTTCATGCATATTCATTGAAATTCCGTCAATTTGATAGGTTAACATCGATAGGTTAACATCGTTCACGTGGCATATCAATGTGAAGTTGCAATTTCCATGAAACACACATTTAACCACATGACCACGTGGTGGATGAATTCCCAATGTATATGATGTACTATTTGTTTTTTCATAATTTGGTTTTAAAATGTCTTTTTATTTAATGTTTATTGACCCCGGTTGTTGACATGGGCCCAAAACATTCACGTAGCGTTGTTCAACGATTAGCAATACATTCCGCTAAAGCCTGTGCTAAGAGTCGTCTATGAGGAATGAGCAAGGCCTCATGATGACTTCAAGGTACAGAACAAGCAAGATCTATCAACAATAATTTGATTTTATGCGTGGCAAAATACATATCTAGGACGTACTTAGTGACCTGGATAAAGATTAAATAACTTTACATAAGCGATAGACCCTTTCACGATAACTGCGGTCATACGATGATAACAGTTCCCGCAAAAATGACGTAGTGGGACAATAAATCAAGACGTCACTCACATTATGGCGTTGCATTTTACCCACTCAAAGGCATATAAAAAATTCAGGACCACAGTTATCGTGAAAGGGTCTATTGTAAAAGTCAGATATATGTTACAAAATAAATTACTGCCTACTGCGGATTTCAAAATGACTTTTTACAATTTATCTGTAAGATTATTAATATTGACATAAATTACTTCAATGAAAATGCAATGCTTTAACTTTTTGATATTTTTTCTCAGGTTGGTTATGGGCAGTACACTAAACATATTATATATTGAATAGTGATCGTTGGTTCCAGAACCAAGACGAAATCAATGAGCAGTTACATCTAGATCCATGTAGTAAAATCGAGAAACATCATACAAATTTGTATTTTCGTTTAAGCTGAACTTTGATTTTTGTTATATCCACTTCCTTTTTTCTTTAATATCTACTGTCGTGTTTTATTCCATATCAAACATTTCTCTTACATTGTTAGCTAAATAATAAAGTGACGGAATAACTAAATACCGAAGTTACTGTGAATTTACTTTCTGCATATGCGCATTTCGACTGGAACATTGGTTTATATGTTAATATTCTAGAATGAGGATTCCCATGTCATTATCTCTAAACAAATTAGAATACATTATTTTTTATCATTTACAAAAATTAAATATTAATATAAGTTAGTCTCTTTAACTTATTTGAGTGTCTCAATAGAATAAAAGTAAGTCTTGTCATGAATAGAAACACAAATTACCGATTGGAGAAACGACTTCAGTTAAGTTAAATGTTTTTGTATGTTACCAGGAGAATTCAAATAAATAAATGATTTTTTTGCGGAATAAAATATTACTGCCACTTCGGTATTTAGCTATTAATTAACTGCCAGCAATACAGAATATTTTTTACATTGTGGTTTCCCAGGATACCAACTGTGAGTTCAATTTTCATCTGTTAATTGATCATTACATAATATAAGTCTGTCTGCAGATATCTAGTTGATCTGTGACGAGGCACTAGGGTCAGTAATTTGTTTGACGATATGAACCCTTCCCAATATTCAAACAATACAATGAGTAATATTATAGATATTGATGTACGGTAAATATTGTTATGTATCAAAAAATTTAATGGAGAGGATAAAACCCTAATATAAACAGGGAATTGTTATGTATTTATAACTGTTTTTATAGTGGTAGGGGAATGCTGTCTTTTATCTATACTGTAGGATTATTCTACTTGTAAGAAACAACTGAAGTATGTTACAAAAGCAACAAAAGGCACATATATGACAAATTTCTAAACCAAGAGACAACGGCAGTAGAAAACCGAAGGAACATGGGAAGTGATGATTACAAAACAAATATGTTCAGTATGTGAGAACTGTTTCATTACAGATTAGTAAAGTTAAATAAGTAACATTGGTTTGACAGTAATTCAATCATAATAAAGTTACCGTATATCAACTGTACAATTAACTTAGCAAAACTCAAAGGACGAAGGAAGTCACACAACTTCCTCAAATATAAAACATACCATTAAACTTTGTATTATATTCAATCTTAAGTTACCACTTTGATTAGTACGTTGCATAAATTGATAAATCGCTTCGCTATTTCAGTTTGACAGATGAGACCAGACAGTGGGCTGAACCACGTGTGCTCCTGGATTTGACCTGCTGGACTTGTTATCTACTTTGACCCCTGGGCCTCATTAGTGAAGTTGTACTGTAAGATTTTGATATCAAGCAGGTTGGTTCGATATCAAAAACTTATTTCATTTTGATCTGTGCGTCTGCCATGTCATATGTGTCTGTTAGTCACATTTTTCATGTAACATTTCTATTCTCATGGCAAACATTTGGCGCTTGTGTTTATCGAGGAATTGACTTTAGACAGTTTATATGTGGCAGATAGGTTTCTTGTTCTTTTAATTTCGTGAAATTCTCTCGATTATAGCAGTTCCCCGTACAGAGAGGCAATAAGTGGATTACATGTTCTCCTCTCTTGCATGTCCAATCAATACGTTATGAACATTTTAGTTTAAGGGAGTACGAGTGTCAGAAATTTTGTAATTAGAATTAAAATTTTGATCTTTTGTTTTGACGAGCACTGCTAATAGAACAACTTGACCACAAAATTTTGGAAATCCATGAAGGAATTTTTGAGATATAAAACGTCAAAATTTTAGCGGGAAACAGTTCTCTCTAAAGTTTTTCTTTAATTTGCATTAGATGTTTATATGCATTTAAATATATGAAAATATAATTGGAAGTTGATTACATTTTATACACTGTCTATTTTATACATTTTAAAGTGACATATGACCAAGAAAATATGATCCATGTGCAAAAAATTTTAACACTGTTTGAATCGATAAAACCCGAGGATATCGAATGCTCCTTAAAATTCGAGGCTTGTACTCCCTTAAATACTAATAACTTTAAAACTGTACAAGGACCTGTTAGTTGTGCTTTCGGCCAATTGGATAAAGGGTTTACAATGGAAAGAGGTTTTTACATTCGATCTAAATTAAAGGACGGGATATCTTCCACTTGTGTGGGATATTCTTCGTCTTTTATCCATATTTTGCTCCTCTCGGTAAATGACGGAATTTTCATATAAGTGGAAAATATCAATGATCTGTAATTTGGACTTATGTGAGAACCTATAGATAATCCACTTATGTTCGACTCTCTACGTCAGCGATCGTAGAGAAAAACATGCAGTATCTTTCTTCCGTTATTGAAAGTTATCCCAATTGTTAATCAAAAGCCTTTTATCTCAATTCAATCTTGAAAAATATAAAGACTAAAATCTGAATAATAAATAACTATAATCCTGGCTTCTGCATATCAAAGTTTCTATCTTGTCATCGAAAATCATTTTAATACTAATACCCTTTTGATAGTACATTATTTACGTCATCAACCCTTATATCTATAACAAAATTGGTTAAAACGGTCGAAATTATGGCGTTCTCTCGTCAAGGATTATTTGTATTTAAGAAGTCAATTTTTACTAAAAACAAGGAAATCGCTGTTGAAGTGCTTTTATGTCAAGTCAATATACCATTATTATGTACAAAGTACAAATAAAAACAAAAGACTACGGTATTAAAATGTAGAGCGTTGTTCCTTCGGTATGTGTAGAGATGTAATAAAATTGTTTTACAACTACATGTGCATGCATAAAATTCAATCCTTCTTTATATACATTTTCAAGTTTATGGCCTTCCATATGTTTTAACTTGATCTGCACTGAAGAAACCTTAGTTGTTGAAATATCCATCTACAGAAATTGAAAGTTACAGTAAATTCGGTTCTAACTTTAATTATTGCTTTGGTAAAACTAAAATTTACTATATAAATTATTTGTTTCATATGTTTAAAATATGCAGCTTTATAATCTTTATAATCTACAATGGAAGCTGCAGTAATACAAGATTTTTTGAGGAATGTCGGAATATAAATATAAATATAAGGAATATCAATAATAAGTCATATATGAGACATCTCAGTCCCAGTTTTGGATTGTGATAATTTAACCACCGTTCTCTCACTCTACAGCAATGAATTTTTATTTTGCTTTAAATATTTTCAAAGCCTTTAGATGTTCAATTTCTACATCAAGTACTAGAAAAATTCTTAACTTCTGTATTCTCAACTGAGATATCTTGATAAGAAAATAAACAGGATAAAAGGAAACGCCTGCAATGGCTGACAAAATACAGTTGCATGCTACAAGGTACTAAGAAAATGCACAAAGAAAAAGATAAAAGACAACGTAAATAACGACTGGAACTCAAGACAAGTACCAACTAGAGCCAGCGGTAGGTTTAACCGGTTTATGGGTACCTAAACCTCTCCTTTCTTTGTCTTGTTTTCCTATAGTTTAATAAGCATACGAATAAATCCCAATACTGGTAGACTAATAACTCCAGACCACGTTATCTTTAAAAAAAAAAGGACAAAGCTTAATTTTGAAAGATGGTTCAAGGAGTGCTTGTAGCGAAAGTTGCCGGCTAGTTCAAGGAGCCTAATCTGCTGGTAAAATACTGTCGCACTACGGAAGAAAAAAAACAAAGCTTCCATCAACGTTGCTTTTATTTGAAAGAAATACTATTTCGATGTCCAACACAACGAAGTGGCCAAGTCTTATACTTTCAAACGTATCAATTGTGACGAACAAACGCTCACAAAACGACATTACCAGGATACAGAAATGCTCAAAGTTCCACCTAAAGATAACACCTTGCCTACAATGTACTAGATTTATAAGGTTCCCAAAAATGCCTACAAGCATCGTTTCATTTCGGCATCGAGCAAGTGTACTAACTTGTCCATCCATTTAACCAGTGCACTTTCTTGTATAAAGGAGTTGATTGTAAAATATTTCGAAAAAAAATATCAAAACTCCGATGGAGTGTAAGAAATTCCATTGAAGTTTAAGATAAATTGCAACCAATACAAAAACCAGTTTCATCTATCGACAGTTGTGATTTTTCTTCACTTTATATAACGGTTCCACAAAATTTGAATAAATCTAAATTTGGATAACTAATTAGATGGTCTCATAAATTTTTTGGTCTGCACTTAATTTGTTGTAACAAAAAGCAAGGATTCTTTTCTAATGTACCTTATAACAATCATTGCTCCTGGATATGTGATGATACGATTAAAGCACTTGATCTTTTACTTAAAAACATTTTAGGTTCGTTTTGGAAACATTGTTTATCAACAGGTCATTGGAATTCCCATGGGTACAAATCGTGCACCTTTCATCGCAGATCATTTTCTTTTCTGTTACGAACGTGTCTGCATGAAAAACCTACAAAATGGAACCATACAAGACAGTGATCAACTGATTTCTATCTTCAATGATAACAGCAGGTATATTGACGATATCCTTACTATTGACAATCTCCAGTCTTTAGCCATGTCGACATCATTTACCCACAACAACTGAAACTTAATAAAGGTTACAATTATTCCAAATATTGTCCTTTTCTGGATCTAATTATCACCGTTTACTCTGGTATAAAAAAAGTAAAATTTACGATAAAGGGGATAGTTTTCTTTTCAGTATTACTAATTTCCCTTTTCTTGACGGCGACTTTCCTCAAGCCCCATCCTACGGAGTTTATGTTCCTCAACTGGCACAATTCGTTTGTTCTACTCTTGACGACTTTAATGAACGTAAGCTTACTGTCGTTTCTGAACTTTTGCAGAAACGTTTTGGATTTCATGAATTGTTATATACATTTAAAAAGTTTCATAGAAGATATGAAGACTTGATATCAAAATATAATGTCACTCGCAAATCGCAAACAGTTTATTACTAAAGGCATTTCTCGTTCTCAATTTTACGAAAATTATGTAAGTTAAAAAATGCCAAAGACTGATTAAAGATCCAGAAAAACTTGGGTGTAACTTATATTCTTGACTTAATAAGGGATATCGGAAGGATATTCTGCCCATGTTCGTTAAATAGACTTTGGGATCAAGTAACATGAGGGCTGTACACGCATGGCCTCTCACTGATACTGCCGATTCTTACTGAAATACACGATGATTCTTTTCCAAACCCATCTGGAAGTTTCAAGTTTGATCTTTCTTCCGTAGTGCCACAGTGTTTTATAAGCAGACAATGCTCCTTGAGCTAGCCAGCAGTTTATCGGCGAGCACTCTTTGACATATCTTTCAAAATTAAATTTTGTCCCCTGTTCCTTTTCAAGATTGTGGTAATGGAGTTATTAGTCTACCTGTTTTGGGTTTTCTCGTATGTTTATTATACTATAGAGAAACGGGACACAGAAAGGGGGAGGTTTGGGAATCCATAAACCGGTTTAACCCTACTGCTGGCTTTTGCTAGTACCGGTACGAAGTCCGGCTGTCCGAGTTCCTATTGTTGTTTACGTTTGTCTTTTTTTATATTGTGGTTTCTTCTTGTGCAATTCCTATGTACATTGTGGCATGTGATTATGGTTTTTTTTGCCATTGTAGGTGTTTCCTGTTATCTCTTATTCTATTTTTGGGTACCCAAACTTTCCTTATCTCTATCCCGTTTACCTATAGTGTAATCAGCAAACAAATAAAACCAAATACAGGTAGGCTACTAACACCATGACCTCAATCTTGAAAAGAACAGAAGACAACACGTAAGATGGGTCATGATGAGCTCGCCACTGAACTTCCGGCTAGCTAAAGGCGCCTGGTCTGCTGGAAAAACAACGTCGCACAATGAATAAAGAATCAAATTCAAAACTTGCCAAAGGGTTTGGTAAGGATTTATTTTGGAATTCAGTAGACATCGACAGTACCAGTGAGATGCCAGATTACCTGTAAAATCTTCAAGTCATTGTATCCCAAAGCCAATGTACCTGAATCATGTAGAATTTCCTATCAATATATCAATTAAGTGAAGAATTTAAGTTACGTTTCAAATTTTTTTCTTGATTAAGTATCAGTTTTTGACATTTTTTTTTCAGAACATTTCCGTAAAAACGCCAATAGTAATAAGCTGTTCGCAAGTCACACCATATTCAGATATCAAATGTTCATATTTTCTATAAAACATTTTCAATGTGTTTAACAATTTATGAAATCTGTACCCTTGTTGTGAAAGTTTGAAAGTGATAGTCAGGTTACGTTCATTAAAGACGTCAAGAGTAGAACAGACGCATTCGAATGGTACTAGTTCAGATATATATACACCATGGATTATGGAGCGAAAGGAACATCGCCGTCAAGGAAAGGGAAATTAGTGAGAGCAAAAATCAAAATCATAAATTTTAGTTTTAAATTTATCGGATTCAACGATAGTAAGATCGAGAAATGGGCAGTATTTAGAATCATTGTTTGCCTCATTAAGTTGCAGTTGTTGTGGGTAAATGAGGTCGACATAGTCTAAAAATTATCAGTAGTAAGGATATCGTCGATATACCTGTCGTTATCATTGAAAATTGAAATAAGTTTATCACTGTTTTGTACGGTTCCGTTTTGTAGTTTTTTTTCATAAAGTTTCGTTTGTAAAAGAACACGAAAAGATCTACAATGAGAGGTGCACAGTTTGTACAAACGGGAATTCCAATGGCGCTTCCAAAACAAACAAAAATATTGTCTATCAAAAGATGCAGTGCTTTTATCATGTCATCTTAAGTCCAGAAACAATTATTTTTGTGAGTGATATTAGAAAAGAATCCTTGTTTTTATTACAAAAAATGAAATATAGACCAGAAAATTTGAAGAACCCTTTGATAAGTTGTCCCAATTTTGATTCAATCAATTTATGTTGGGGGGTTGTATAAAGTGTAGATTAATCATACTGTCAATAGAGAAATCTGGTATTTCTATGGATTTTAATTTTTCTAAAATTTTTCTAAAATTTCAATGGAATGTTTTGCACTCCAAAAGTAATTTATACCAGAGTTTTGATGTTTTAAACAATATTTAAAATCTAACTCTTTAATACAAGTGAATGCACTGTTTATATTAATGGATATAAATAAGTGGTTGAACAGTTAGTCGATACCAAATTGAGAATTGTTTGTAGAGATTTTTGTGAAATTTCAGGAATGCAAGGTGTTATTTAGGTGGAACTTGGAGCATTTCTGTATCGTTATTGTGATGTTTGGTTAAAGTTTTATCGTTTAAAATCAGTACGTTTGAAAATGTTTATATTTGCTAATTCAAAATTCAAATTTTGTTGGACATCGATATAGAAAACCTGCATTAAAGATTACAAAACTAGAAAAAATGTATTAAAAGTTTTTTTTCCAACTTTGTCTGATGGTAACAAATGCAAGAACTTCCTTTCCAATTAAATGAAAAAAAATAATAACATGTAAAAACACAAGTAAAGGCAAGAGACAACGTTAAAACGAAATGAACCCGGGACAGCCAGATTGGCGGAAGAATAAAACCCGTTTATAGGCATCAAAACCTGTTTTTTCTCTATCCCGTTTCCCTATAGTATATTAAACATGACAAAAACCAATACATGTAGACCACTAATTCTTTGACCACTATTCTTAAAAGGAAAGAATGGGACAAAACGTAGTTTTGAAAGAGGGGTCAAGGAATCAATAAGGGTCAGGGAACCAAGATGACTCAAGGAGTCAAGATTTGTCAAGTCAATATCTGCAATGATGAACTAGGTCATCTCTTTTTATTTTGTCATAAATAATGAGTTACAGAGTGTAAAAAAGTGAAGAAATCAGTAGAGAAACTTGAAAATAATCATGAAAAAATGTAAATTTTATATTAGATTTTATAAAACGAAGAACTTGTACTGATTTAAAATTCCCCGAAGAGTAAGGATTTCCTTTTTCAAATGTTTTAACAATAAAGGAGTACTCTAATTGTTTTGTATTTTAAAAGCATAACGGACTAGAATGTCATTGAATGTGATTTTGTTCTAAAAAAAACTGGCATGTACTTATGAGCCTTATTTGTTTGATTAGTGTAACCTACTCACACTGTATACAGATTTCATTATTTCGCACACAAGACTTTTGGAAATTTAGATCGGATTGTAATTATCTGTCATCGACATGAAACATGACAAACGATTGGTAATTACATTGAGCATGCGTGATCGATGACCAAACATGTTTTCAATTTTCAGGGATTCTTTTTCCTCATTTGTTTTCATTCGAAAGGTTTCATTGTAATCTTTAAATCCAAAAATATATCACATAAACATTTTACAAGCCATTTCATTAGAATTAAATTTATAATATCGGCATTACTTTTACAGGGATTCAATTACATATTAGCGTTTTAATTCGTTTTTATTGATATGTATATTGATTAATTGTTGATTACTTTATGTAACATGTAATTAGATGTATCTTTATAGTACATTGAAATATTGCAATAAGCACTGGTAAAAATGCCTCCCGAAACAAGGTTAATTAAAAGAAACGATAACATGCAACACCTACGATGACCGAAAATAACAATAAACATACCACAATCCACCAGGAAACTGCGCGAGAAAAACACAAAAAGCCACATTTTATTATTTTTGTGTGTAAGCCAATAGCAAAGATCAAAATAAAATATTTATAATTAAAACGTGTAATTCAAATCAAAACTAAGAAAAGAATTTTCCTTGATTACGTCATTTCAAAAGCATTTGCTGTTAAGTCGAACAGACACTGCCGCGATGAAAAAGGAGTGTTGGCGCGCCATTAAATTATCAATGAAGGGATATGGAGTAAATGCAAATGAGACAAAGTCTCTACAAAAACATGGTAAATAAGCAATGGAACAACGCTTTTATTGTTGTTCTTCATCTTGAAGTTGCCATGAGGCCTTCAACAATGAGCTTTACTCATACCTCATAGCAAGTTCAAGACGGCCCCTAGCACCGGTTTGAGCGGAATTCAATGCTAATTGACGAGCAACGCTACATCCATGCTTTTTTATCCTAATGATCCATGGATGCGGGATCGTCAACAATCTTAAAGTTAACTGGCGAAGTGTTCTTACAATCGCTGTCATCCACTGCCCGACAAAAAGACGACAGAAGACGATCACAACATTTAAACAACCACAGGGCACTCATCGAGCCAATTGTAAGAAAACTTGGCAAAATAAAATTAAGAGATGTGGGCATAATAAACAGGTGGTCAGAATTACAATTTCAGATTACAAAAAATTAAAAGGCCAAAACACGAAAGTGTGATAGCATATCCATATGAGAGATTCTCTCAAGAACAAGTACAACATAACTGAAATGTATATAGAGCATACATCTCTCTCACGGGGAATCTTTTTACGGACTCCACACTGCAGGAGAGACAAACTGGTGTACCCAACCAATAGACCAATCCGAGTTCTGTTATTCAGATTCACCTGCTAATGTTTGTTCGCCCTAGGTCACAAACGTGTCCGCCCCATGTGACCAAGAATGTACCTCAACAACATAGTTTCATGGCGTTTTAGGCTTTATGACGTCACATTTTCAATACTGTGACGTGGTCTGGCAATTCCAAATACGAGACCTCGGATATGGTCTATTCTTTTGAAATGCATGTACCAAGTCTTGCGTTGTAGTTTACAATTTTTCCTGTAGTTTTTCGCCAACTTTGTCTTTTTGCCCTTTGGACTTCAGCTCATGAAAATTATGTTTGGTTGCTTTGTTATTTATCCCATTTATCACAGTCAATATAGTTTGTAATCAGTTTTCGAAATGGCCATATACAGAAACAAAAATTCACAGAAACTTCGGTACTTGATATTTATCAATGACGTGTAATCAATATGTATACCGTATATCGGGTTATTTTCGCGTCGGCTTTTGTTCCCGATTTTGTTGTAAATAATAACTAAACACCGAGGTAACTGTGAATTTACTTTCTGCATATGCGCATTTCGACAACTTATGTCTCTTCAGTGCAGATAAAATCTAAATGCTTGGAAGACCATATACTCAAAGATATTTAAAAACTGATAGAGAACAAATAACCAANACAGAGCTATGCATGAGGGAGATACTCCTTAGTTTTCAACATAATTTACAAAATTTTAGATATTGTAAGGTTCCAAAAATAATCGGCTTTCGGGTCAGCACCGAGGTACTGACTACTGGGCTGGTGAATACCCTCGGGGACTAACAGTCCACCAGCAGTGGCATCGACCCAGTGGTAAAAAAATAACTAAATACCGAGGTTACTGTAAATGTACTTTCTGCATATGCGCCTTTCGACAACTTATGTCTTTTCAGTGCAGATAAAATCTAAATGTTTGGAAGACCATATACTCAAAGATATTTAAAAACTGATAGTTTATTATTCGCGTTTTTGTATCCAATCTTATGCATTTGAATGGGCAGTGAAATTTACGCTTAGGCTAAAATTCCGTGCGATCGTCCACCGCGAACATAGCGAAAATTAGACACCCGAAAAAAAAACGATATACGGTATTTTCAGAGAGAAACTGGCCAGTGAACGAATTATATACCACCCCAATTCAGACTGTGATATAATATACTTTCCAAAATCATTAAATGTCTCCAAAACTAATAAAAAAAAACCCAAATTGAACTATCTCTGCTGCACAAACAAAGAAAAAGTTTTTTCAAGTTTTCCAACTAGAAAATTGTAAACCCAAATTGATTTTGTAGTTTAAAAGACAACAAGGTACGCTACGATCTTAATAGTGTTTAAAACGAGAAATCTCCGTTTCATTTCCAAACCCTTTTTGTTTACCAACACATTTATTTAAGATTTTGATATTACATCTTAGATTTATTAAGGGAGTATGAGCGTCAGATTTCAGAAGCATTCGATATCCTCGGGTTTTATCCACTCAAGCAGGCTTATTCTTTTTTGCACATGGATCATATTTTTTTGGTTATAGGTCACTTTAACATGCATAAAATAGACAATAAGCAAAATTTTATCAACTTCCAATTATATTTTCATATATTTCAAGGTATGAAAAAAGTTAATGGAAAATGAAGGAAAACTCTAGAGAGAAATGTTTCCCGCCAAATTTTTAACGTTGTATATCTAAAAAATTCTTACATGCATTTTCAAAATTTTTTGCTCATGTTGTTCTATAGCAATGTTCTTCAAAACAAAAGGTCAGAATTTTATTTCTAGTTACAAAATTTCTCACCCTCGTACTCCCTTTAGGAAATAAAGCACTTCTTAGTTATAAAGCATGTGAAATAAAATCAAAATTAGTTTCAAAAACTGCTAGAGACTAACCATGTATGTTCATTAAACGACTCAGTTGAGGCGTTTCCAGCCTCTTGTATTTGTCTCCATGAATCATTTTATCACAAAGTGAATTAAGTTTCCGTTGCAGAAACGTTGATATGATAGCGATTGTAAGAACATGTTTATTTCATGTTTGGTGACAACCATGAATTCATGGATAATATAGAGCATGGATGTAGCGTTGCTCGTCAATTAGTGATGAATTCCTTTAAACCGGTACTAGATGCCGTCTTGAACTTACTTTGAGGTGTTGGCAAAGCTCATTGCCTGATGGTAACTTGAAGATGAAGAACAACAATAAAAGCGTTCTTTTTAACCATGTATCTGTAGAAACTTTGTCTAATGTACATTTACTCTTTCTTTTTTCATTGTCTATGTAGAGAAAAAGATACGAGTTTATACAGTTATTTCATGCATACTATACATAAAAATTGTGACTAGAAATCAGTTCCTGTATTATAAACAATAGATAACAGTCAACACCTACAATGGCCGAAAACTGCAATCAGATGCCACAGTGCACAAGCGAACTATCCTTAAAAACACAATTGAACGACAAGAGACAAACATAAATAACGATAGGAACTCGGGATAGCTGGACTTTTTACCAGCAATAGCAAAAGTCAACGGTAGGATTGATTCGGTTTAAGGGTACCCAAAACTGCCCTTTCTGTATCACGTTAAACTGTAGAATAATAAACATAACGAATAAAACCCAAAACAGGTAGTTTACTAACTCCATGACAGTAATCTTAAAAAAAAAGAATATGACAAAACGTAATTAAGACAGATGGGTCAAAGGGTGTTCGGCGTTACACTGCTGGCTAGCCCAAGGAACGTAATCTACTGGTAAAAACACTGTCCTTCTATGGAAGAGAAATCTAACTCAAAACTTCCCGAGGGTATTGGTAAAGGATTGTCATGTATATATGTGGACATCTCCAGTGTACTGAATACATTACTTGATAAATGTAATAGTTGGGTCTTCACAATCATTCCCAAACCAAATTCGGAGTTTACAGACATTTTTTAGTTTTCCTTGTTTGTTTGTTTGTTTCTGTTTCCTTTTTTTGCTTTAAATATTCAAATTTACTTCTGACGAGTTTATATGGATGAAAAATGAGCATATTGAACAATTTGCATCACTCTAAATATTTTTACAATTTTAATTCGATTCCAATCAAGTGTTTGCAAATTCATACTTGAGCAAATGCAAGAAACTATGGAAATAAAAAATACTGAAACTATATATGTATATATATAACAGTTTTCAGTTATTCAACTTAATAAAATTTACATGAGATTCTATTGAAGCCTTTCGTAACTCGATGAATTTTCTTAATCAATATTTTATTTTCTCTAGTTATTCAGTAATTCAGACATAAATTTCCTAATCATTTTTTGTTAGCATAAAAGGATTAGTTATGACAATGATCCATTCGCAAACAGTGTCAGTAACTTCTGTATTTGAAATTTTTTTGTAAAACATGTTTTTATGAAAACGATTAAAATCTAAGTGTTAAGAATATTTATAAAGTAGGAATCATCAATCATCCCGGTTCAAAGCTGCCCTTAACTGATGTCGTTGTTACTTTGAAGCTCATTAGACTTCGTCTTCTATATCAAAGGATTTACTTTTTTTTTATTTTAAAATAATCGTACATCAACTCTTGATGAGGAAAACAAAAACAAAATACAGTAACAAACATGCGACAGAGTTCGTGAGCACGTTTTCTCGCAGACTATTCTACAGATCTATTGTGTCAAGGTGTTCTAGCTACTCTTGTGAATATTTCAATTCCATTTCCTGAGTAGTACCTCACGGAATGGGACACTTGAAAACGTTTCGTTGTAAAGTCTGCAGCTAGCGTGTTGTATTGATGTTAAAATTGAAAAAGGAAACTATTTTCTTTTTTTAAGTAAAAAGTCATGAGGCGGAAATGTCATGTGTCATGTGTATGCTGAGTTTGATCATTATACAAGTTAGATTAAGGGAGTACGAGTCTACAAAATTTTGTAATTAGAATTAAAATTCTGACCTTTTGTCTTGAAGAGCACAACTAATGGAACAACTTGAGCAAAAAATTTTGAAAATCCATGTAGGAATTTTTGAGATATAAGACGTCAAAATTTTGGCGGGAAAAAGATCTCTCTAGAGATTTCCTTCAATTTGCATAAGATGTTAATAGGCCTTTAGATATATGAAATAATAATTGGAAGTTAATTAAATTTTATACACAGTCTATTTTATATATTTTAAAATGACTTATGACCAAGAAAATGTGATCCATGTGCAAAAGATTTTATCACTGTTTGAATGGATAAAACCCGAGGATATAGAATGCTTCTGAAATCTGAGGCTCGTACTCCCTTTACTTCAACTAACACGATTTTAAAGCAAATTTCAACTACACAAAATTGTGTTTGGAGAAGGAATAGGGAATATCATTTTGTTTTGAGTGGACCGATTTAGAAGAAATTTTGGCACAGTTTAAAACATTGAAAGAAAAGATAATGAAGCCAAGGAGTTCTTTATATGCACATTGAGACTTCATAGCTCATTATTGGTGACTTCAAAAACAAGAACAAGAATAAAAGCGTTGTTCCATTGCTTGTTTTTCCCACGTATTTGTAGGAATTTCATCCCGTTTCCTTTTACTCCATATCCACTCATTGCTTATTCCATTTGAATATAACTTCCAAGAACTCTATTGTCTCAAATACGTACAAAAATATCAAAATAAAATTCATCTAAACTACACCAAAAAGTAACTTACAAGAATGTGTTAATCAAAGAAATAATAGAACAGTTATATAAGTTGCAAAGGTTACATCACGGTCAATTTCAATTTCCTATATCAAGTGAAATCTCAATTTTGTTTAGGGAGCAACCATTTGATTTTTATGGGGGCAAGGAAGGAACATCTGATCCTGTATATTTTTTTCACGCAATTTTTGAGCCTGACAATCTTTTTCTCACTCCAAGTAATCCTGTCATTTCTTTCGGTCCATATGTTATCCTGGTTATTTTTTTTCAGCTTCCTCTTGTCCTGATATTTTTTTTCGCCAAATTTCAGGTCCTAGATTTTTTCATATTCCTTCCTTGCACCCCATAAAATCAAATAGTTGCTCCCTTAAATTTGTCTGTCAATTTCAATACACTTTGGAATGTGACTATGCTTTTCGGCCATTGTAAGTGTTTCCTGCTATCTTTTTATTCTATTTTGAAAATACGATGATCGTATCTCAGTAATACAATTTACGACTAAGAGACGATGTTCTTTTTCAAAATAACATTAACAGTAATATTCAAGCTTATCCTGCTTACAGAGTGTTTTTTAGTTGATTCGTTACTCGTTGGCTAGCACAAATTATACAGACTTTCTTATAAGACATAGTTATCTCCGTGACCGCCTTATTAATGAATGCTTCAAAACATTCCATCTCATACGATCATTAAAAAAGTTCTGTAATAGATATCAGTACACTGTTGAACATTTTGAAGTTTCAGTCCGACCTTTGATTCAAGACTTTTTTTTTCTTACTTAGTACTAGGATGATCATTTCTTTCAATTGTCTACGATCTTTCAAAGGCAAATGTTGTTGAGTTGCTACCAGACACTACTGAAATGGAAGGGACGGCTTGGCATGCCATAAAACCGTTTTAACCCACCACTTCTTTTGAAATGCCTGTACCAAGTCAGGACCATTGCGGTCGACAATTTTTCCGGTGAATTTCATCTGATTTGTCTTTTTGTCTCATGGACTTCGGCTCTTGACAAACTCTGTTCGGTAATTTTGTAAATACACACATTCTAAACTTATATGATGTGAACAAATAACATTGAACATATAAATGAATAATGGAAAGAATAGCTTAATAGTGAACAACTGAAAAACGTTAAAAATAATTAAATTCCGAAATTATTATAACTCTAATTTCTGCTGATACTCCTTCCGATAACTAATGTCTCAGTAAATAACAAATCAAGGCAATTTGAAGCTTTTAAATGAGGGTAATTACAAAAAGAGCAAAACGTTAAAGTTGATGCAAAGCCATTGACCAAAAACTGATAACAACAATGAACTTGACTTGGTACAAGCATTTCAAGGGAAATAGTGGATGAAACCGGTTAAATGGCACTCACAACCTTCCCTTCAATTATGGTAGTGTCCAACAGTGAACAACAGATATATAACTCTGATACAATTACCATTATGATTTTATAAAATGCCAAAATCAGCTAGATATTTAAAAGGCTTATAGTGATCCAACTATTCTATTATATTTCTCATCACATTTTTTTTGTTTTCCATACAGCTGCTTACAAGAAAGTCGTAAAATTGAAAATAAAAATACATAGTCAATTACGTTGACAAATGAAGACAGTGTTCTTCAACAACAGGTAGGACCATGTAAAGTAATTAAATTGAAATAAAGAAACAGAAGTATCAACGCGTAGGAGAAAGTAATTATTTAAAACGTATTGATTGCGTTCGGGAAGACAAAAAAAAACATAATTAGATTCAATTAAAGTTGAACACGAACATTATTGTAACAACGTAAAGATCGGTATATGGTCCGGAAATGAAGGTAGCTTATTTCCTGTAATGTTGGACAACATATCAACGAAAGGTATTATGTTGACCTATTTGGTAGTGCTTGATTACATTGCTAATGAATGATGTGTTAATATGCGGTACGAATTGATTATAAAAATATCGGATTAAAACCAATATTTTTCACATCAGTTATTCTCATTACAAAACATGTATAACCTCACTTATCATTATTTTCCTAACGTCAATTGTTATCGGGAGACGATAATTCTAGTTTCTCTAATTCCAATGCTGTTCTCTTCAAGTTCATTCTGTAGGAGGTCAAAGTGTTCTCTGACATTGGAAAATTGATCTTGCGATTTCATTGGATATTGAAAAGGTCACGAACTTTTCTTTTAATAGCAAAATATACCACAAATAAATTTATTTCTAGTATAAATCAATGTAAAAAGTATTTACTCAAAAGCATACATTTTTTCATTTATCTGTAATCATTTATGATCAATTTTGCTTTTGTTGATGTCAACGCAATATAAATTTCATATCCGGTGACGTCACAGTATTGATTGTAGAGGCCCGGTACAGGGTAGAAATTAAAACACATTAAAATGTCATTGATTTAAGAATTAGAGAAATAAAATCTATCATTTGCAAGTCGTTAATTATCATAGTTGTATTGTTTCAAGAGTTAAAATAAAAGTTTTCGCTAAATTCAAACATTTAAGGTTTGGCCCTTTCGACAGTAAAATTATGAAAATCAACGACTTGAAAGGATATATTCTAAATTTCCCCCATTCAGGGTAGTTGGTTTAATGTGCACACACCTTTGTAACCAACGGGTGTTGATTCAATGTCTGCGTGAAATTTCCCGCCATTATAGATTTTTTGTGTATAACATTGTAAAAGTTTCAAGAGTGAAAAACCTTGTGGTGCAGCTAGGTCGTTAATTAAAAATGTTTCTTCCCTCTCGATAGTAGAATTTTGATTTTAACATGCTCGCTAATACTCGGATGTTGAAAATAGAAATTTTAGTATCTCGAGGGAAGAAATATTACTAACCCTCTCCTACCTGAAGTTGCATAGCTATGTTTTTAACTGATTTTGGTTTTTCAGCTTTACACATTTCGGTTTATTGATTTCAAAATGTGTGCATTTT
>MJUU01008841.1:96640-149777 GCA_002080025.1 Modiolus philippinarum
AACCTTGTGGTGCAGCTAGGTCGTTAATTAAAAATGTTTCTTCCCTCTCGATAGTAGAATTTTGATTTTAACATGCTCGCTAATACTCGGATGTTGAAAATCGAAATTTTAGTATCTCGAGGGAAGAAATATTACTAACCCTCTCCTACCTGAAGTTGCATAGCTATGTTTTTAACTGATTTTGGTTTTTCAGCTTCACACATTTCGGTTTATTGATTTCAAAATGTGTGCATTTTATCTGCACTGAAGAGACATTAATTTTTAAAATTGGCCATTTGCAAACATTAATTTACAGTAAATTCACTGCACTGACACGAACATTTTTGTGTCAAGCTCTTCAGAGTATTGATAGGAACATATTTGTGTAAATCTATACAGAGTACTGATAAGAACATATGTGTCAAAGCTACGAACATATTTGTGTCAAGCTCTACACTGTACTGATACGAACATATTTGAATCAAGCTCTTCATTGTACTGATACGAAGGTATTTCGCCAAGCTCTACAGTGTACTGAAACAAAGATATATGTTTCAAGCTCTACAGTGTACTGATACGAACATATTTGTGTAAAGCTATACAGAGTACTGGAATGAACATATTTGTGTCAAGCTCTACAGTGTACTGATACGACAATATTTCGTCAAGTTGTATACTGTACACGTATGAACATATTTTTGTCGAGCACTACACTTTACTGATACGAATATATTTGTATCCAATATGATTTCAATCAACTATATAGCATTCTGTCACGCAATTTAATATGTCCATTTTTATATCCATGACAGTGCTAAAGTAAAATTTTCATTTTGTGATTATTTTGATCTATTTAATTAAGAAATAAACCGTGGCTCCCGTGTTTTTGTCAATTTTTACACGGTTTTCGGATGGGTTTACAAACAGTTTATCCGAAGTTTCAGTGACGGATAAAATATACAAAAGCAACGAAATTCTGTGTTGAAATTGCAATGAAATATTCTCTGAGTTTATTTTCTTCCAACTGTTTAGATTTTATCCCCACTGATGAGACATAAAATATCGAAATGGCCATATTCAGAAACTTAATTTACAGTAACGTTTGGTATTTTGTTATTTAGTAAACAAAGTTTAAATCGATCTTTTCAAATTATGTCGATTTTGTATACAAAGAAAACTGTTCGTGAGCTTATGATTCGACAAAATTAAGTTATATAAACACATAGATTTTATGCAAATATTGCCAGAAAACAATACAAAGTTCCAATTTCATTTAATAGTCATTCATTTGACGAATATCCCCCCGTTCCTCCGTAATCACGATTTACGACGCTGCTGTGCACAGAACCTCACGGTTTTGAATTTGACGTCATTAGTTGAAAAAAAATCTGGTCTCAAATTCAGTTTAAAGTAGATAAACATTGTTTAATTGTGCATTTGATCGTGAAGAGTAGGATTGAGGGTTGTTTTGATTTTCAGTCCGGGACAGCGTTTCCACTGTGACATCATAATTAACCGACAGAAGTGAAATATTATTTCCCTGCCAAAGGTCACCTCCTTTCTTTGTGAGGTAGGCTATGAAAACTAGAAAGAAATCAACCTGAAGTATCAATTTTATAAAGTCCTGTCTTCTACTTAAGGTTACCGCATTTTTGTGAAAAGGGTATACAAACTAGTAAATATTCAACCTTTATCAATCGTTCAGAGTCCTGTGATCTACTCAAGATTATCTCCCCTTTGTGTGCGTTAGGGTATAACAAATAGAAATAAATCTTACAAAGCTATGTCATCTAAATATTGCATTTGTACCGTTTAATTTAATTCAATGTCTATAAATTTACGGTTATCTATCATAATTATTTCTTACATAAGATTTATGGACGCTTCATAACAGTACCTAACACTACTTTTTCGCATCGCCACCATTTACGTTTTCATGTTCACTGTTACATGATAGATATACATTTCTCAATTTATTATATAATATGCTTACATGGAAAGTCATAAAATTGGTGTAAAATTACATCTTACGGTTAAGGCTTAGGTTCTCACAATTGCGAAAAAGAAAAAAAACGAAGTACATGTCACCAAGCACGCCACAATTATTACAATGCAATAACACCAGCAAAACTAGGAAAAATAAAATCATCAGATACAACATAAATTTTTAAGAAAAGGCTTTTTGCGTGAATTCCTATTCCCTATGGGGTTACTGACTGTTCATGACATAAAAAAGCGAAACAAAAAATGCAAAATAAAATAAATATATAGCTAAAATAGTTCTCGATTCCAGGCGTTTTGTGTGATTCCCATCGAGATATCTCGGACACTATTACCGATAACGTTATGATTTCTATCAGGAATAATGTCCGAAACAACTCCCCTGGGGCTGACAGAACTGCATCTCCACTGTATCGTCCAGGCATGCGTAGTATATAACAGGAACTGATGTCATGGTCTGGTGAAAAAGAAGGTTACTACTGTCAACCCCAGGGAATAGGAATCGACAATTTTGTTCAATGAAAAAATTGTAATTAAGCAATTGTTAATCATATACAAATAAATTGGCACTCTTTTTAATTATGTATGCAGACATATATATGAACATTGAACTACATTCTTATACGTACACAAAAGGCAAATAAAAATATACCACAAAGCATCAAGTAATTGCTGTCTTAAAAATAAGCACGAACACTCGTAAATGCAAATGAATTGCGCCATAAACTATAAAGATAAAGAAACTAAATAATGTATCTACGATGATATGCAGATGGTAACAAGGGAATAAAGATTAAAAAAGCTTCTTTTTACATAAATGCTGCTTTTTTCTATGTTACTTTTCTGTTAATGATTTCAAATTCTAGCTTTATTATCTCATAAAACGTTTTTTAAAGCCGAGTTCAAGCAGTTATTCTGTTGAGGAACTTAGTTAACGTTGCATCATGGATTTGAAAGTATCTGGAATTGTTTTGTTCACTGTTTTTCTTTTGAAATGAATGTACCAAGTAAGGACAATTCCAGATGACAATGTTATCAGTGGCTTTGCATCTCCTTTGTCATTTTGTCCCTTGGATTTTGATTCCGGACTATTCTTTTCCGTAAATGTGTTATTACTATGTATTTAAATATGAAATCACGAAATTCCTTTTAATTAGTAAAATTGTTTTTGTTTTTAATAAATTAATGATAAAAGTTGTATAATTGTTTTAGACATTTTCCACGGTACATTTATTTATTTATTTTTTGTTAACGGTCAAAAGATCAAAGTTCAAAAACCAAATCAACATAGGCGGTATATATTGATTAATATAATAAGTATTAAAACTAATAAATAAAGAAATCAAACTAAATTGTATGGTATTTATTGATTCAGTAACTACGATGACTTCATCGTGTTGATCGCTTAAAGATATTTAACAGCAAAAGAGCCCATTATATTTACTGTATTACAGAGTGTTGTTTTTATGGTGATACTGACTAGTTATGTCATCCAGTTACACAAAAGAGTTGGCTCTTGATTTGGTACTTATTTTGGAAATTAAGCTACTTAAGACGAAAAGGAGGACTAAAACCAAAAAAGAATGTAATTTGACAGGATGTCCAAATACCATTCTTTTTAAATTTTTGAAAATTTATTGTAATAATTGTCATTCTTTAAATTGTTTGCATGTTATGCCGATGACTTTAATTTAAGGACTTTCTATAAAAATCAGCATCCAAACAAAGAGAAAATTATTAAAGAAAAGGCAGTTCATTTATAAATTCATGCTTAAATAAAACAAAAATAAATTGATTGTCTTCTCATATTTCTATAAGGAGTCCCAACTTTAGTTCATATCTCTCGTAGGAGATTATACTGTTTGAGGTTTGCTTGTAAGAAAGAGATATTGTTTTAACTCATACAATGAAGGCGTATTAATAATTATGTCAACACCAAACGGAAACTTAAAAAAATAAGTATGAGAACGTTCAACTTTCGATAAACCGTATACTCTGTCTAGTTCAACATTTTAGTTACAGTCTACTGATTTGTCAAACTTGTTGCAATCCATTATTTCCGGTCTGTTACAACTTGACAAAATATCCCAACTCTAAATAATCAGCTTTTCAAAACAATAAAATAAATAAAAACATGAATATCGATATCTTTATCAAACAAGAGGCTCTCAAGAGCCTGTATCGCTCACCTGGGTCCCGCGGCACTATAATTCCCAATTGATGGTCCATCTTTGGTGGTGTATGTACATAAAAATTAGAAACTTTTAATAAAATTTAATTAAAATTATTCAAGCAGTTTCAGAGAAGATTTTTGAATGCAGTTTCCAAACGTAAGGGGCCTATGTTAATCTACGTTCCCTGCTGGCAGCTATTCAACATAAAACTTTGAAGAGGGTCACATAAGGACTATCATATCAAAATTCTACTATAATTTTCAAGCAGTTTCAGAGGAGAATATCTTTTTATGCATTTCCCACTGGGTCCAATGTTAAACTAAGTTTTGCTACTGGTGGCCATGTCGGAAGACGGATCAGGACCAAAGTAACAAGCTTGGTCAAAATCTCACAAGTTTCATTTATGCAATATTTAAATTGAATCCATTCAATTGTTTTCCATGATATCTTTGTATGCATTTCCCCTTAGGATCCAATTCATTGCTGGCAGCCATGTTGGATGATGGATCAGCACTTAAGTAACAACACTTGGTCAGCTTCTCATAAGCAAAGTTTGGATTAAATCTCTAGAAGAAGATCTTTTGTTAAATTAAGTTCACAGCTGGTGACACTTGGTCAGCACCTGACAGGCATCATTCATGTCATGTTTGATTTAAATCTATTCAGCAGTTCTCTATAAGATCTTTGTGTGCATTTCCCCTAGGGTCCAATGCTGTCGATCATGTAAGATGACAGATTGGCACCAAAGTAATAACACTTGGTCAGCATCTCATAAAAATCATTCATGCCAATTTTGGTTCAAATCCATAGTAGAAGTTCTTTGTATGCATTTTCCCATAGGGTCCCATGTTAAAAAAATTAAGATCCCGCTGGCGGCCATGTTGGATGATGGATTGGCACTAAAGTAACAACACTTGGTCAGCACCTAATAAGCATCATTCATGACAAGTTTGGTTCATTTCCATTCAGTGGTTCTCAAGAAGAAGTTCTTTGTATAAATATTCCCATTAGGTCAAATGGTAAACTAAGTTCCCCGCTGGCAGTCATCTTGAAAGCGGTCAGAAAACTTGAACATGTTGAATAAAATATAGTCCTTAACATGCTGAACATTTTTGCAATTTAAGCTTGACCTCTATCTCAAAGCGTTTTTGAAATATAGGACATAAAATAAAAAATCACGAAAAATTTGAACAATAAAGGGCCACAACTCATATTTAGGTACTTGGATTTTCTTCAAAATATCCATGTGGGTAGATCTTAAGATGCTAAACATTTTTGCAATTTAAACTTAACCCTATCTGATATAGTTTTTTTTAATAAAAATAAAAAAACATCAAAATTTTGAAAATTTTATGGAAAAAGGGCAATAACTCTTAGACGGGTCATCAGATTTTCTTTAAAATTTCAGCATGGGTAGATCTTCTCATGCTGATCATTTTTACTTCAGTCAAATTTTTGATATCTGTAACGGTTATTTGAGTTTTTGCCAAAAACTGTAATTTACCCCTATGTTCTATTTTTAGTAAGGGCAGCCATGTTGTTTGACCTAAAACGTGCAAAATAACACATTTGAAACTAGATACCCTAGTAATGATTCAGTTAAAGTTTGGTTCCATTTGACCCAGTGGTTTCAGAGGAGAATATTTTTGAAAGTGAGCTAACGACGACGAACGACGGACGACGGACGCCAAGTGATGGCAATAACTCACCCTGGCATAGCCAGGTGAGCTAAAAAGCGAACCTGTGTGAACGTTCAAACTAGAAAGCAGGAAACTCGGATTCTGATTAGTCGCATTTAGTGTAAAATAACCAAGACGATATTACATTATTTGACATTGAAACCTGCAGGTTCAATGAAATATAGGGATGTAGTCCTAAGAAAAAGAAATTTGTTATCAAAATACATAAAAAAGATAAAATTTAAAATTTTGTTACATTGACTTCTGTTTTTACCAGTTGTCTAACCTTGAGAAGTCCCGTTTTCTAGGAAAATCTTTTTAATTTATCAATTAAGTAACTCTACAGTAAGAAATTTTAAATATGACATAATATGACGAAAATATGACATAATATTTGGTTTTCGTATGACATTAAGATAGATAAAGAATGTCTGTTTTAACTGTATATCAAAGAAAAAGATCATAGAAGTATTTAACAACGGCAGTAGAATACCGAAGGAACAAAGCACAAGATTACACAAATCAAAGTCCAGAGACAAGGCAAAAGCAAGAACACAAAAAGACGGAAGACCAAAGACACCACATGCCCACAAAACACACGAACATTACATTTACAACACAAAAATCTAAAGCACTAACAGTGTGAACTTTCAATAAACAAGAGTGACATCAGGTGTTATGGAAGGGTAAGCATGTCCTGCTCTGTGAACAGCACACGTCACACTGTCAGTGGGTCAATCCAGGGTAAATTTAACTGATGAAAACCGACAAAATTAACAATAGAATAAAAAAGGAAAAAAGACTACGGTTTTTCAGTCATTTATAAATACTCCAAATTGTTAACAATGGCGCTCATCATATTGTTTGTCGCACTAAAAAAATCTGTTGACAATGTCAATTGCATTTTATATCATGGTTAAGATAATGAAAAATTGCGAAACAAATTGCAAAATCTTCCATGAACTTGCTTTACTTCCAAGATGATGAATGCCAAAATATTCTGTTTAGAATCAATTTCTTGTATTTTTTTTCATTAACATGTCCTTGAAGTTACACTATCGCGTGATGATATCAAGTAGATCATATAATCTGTTGAAATATGGCATAATGCTTTGTTTCTTTATCACTTGGAGGTGAATAATATTATCAAACTAAGGATAATAAATGAGGTACACTGATCCTCAAAGATAATATGACGAAAAACTAAACTAGTATCATGCGATTTTGATATTTTTATGATTGTAGTTACGTTACTGACGATCATTTAAATATACTGCAAAATTGAATACCGAGGCATTTAAACACTTTGCTTTTGATGAATCCTACGAAAAATTAGTGGGAACAGAACTTTCAGTCCAAAAGGAGCAATCCAAGGACAATGATAACTTCCTGAAAACAAAGACGCAAAGACATAACACGAGAACGGCACAGAAAAGAAAATGAAGACACACATACACAACGATGATCGATTCGGTTTGTCCATTATAATCTTTGTAATTACCGACTGAGCACAAAAATAATCATTCTTTTATGTATTTGTTATGTAAAGTAAGTAAGAACCGAACCGTCAATCTGAAACAAATAATCCAAGGACTATGGTAACATCGGAAACAACAAAGAAACAGAGACAAAACATGAGAACGGCAGAAAAAGAAAAGTAAAGACACACACACACAAAGATGAACAATAAAGACCCAATAAAAAACCATGGGTGAGATCAGGTGAGATCATTTAAGATTAACTGAACACACAAAATTCTAATGCAAAAAAAAATGTAAGTATCCAATGTAGCAACAAACGGTTCTGACAGCATTGCAACTTGTAAGTTTCATTTTAACAAAACAAAATTTTGACCAAATTCTTTCAGATTTATTGGATTGATATCTGCTAAAATAGAATACTGGTATATTAAAACATTACAAAATACCACTTTGAATGTGATGTGTCTGCTGCAATATGGACAACACTCAAGAAATAGGCTACTACTTCAATATGACAACATGTTTCATAGTGTCTGCTGCAATATGGACGACACTCCAGAAATAGGCTACTACTTCAATATGACAACATGTTTCATAGTTGTTCTTTCTTTCTTTGTCTACAAATAAATAATGACATCATTTTAATTCAAGATCTAACAATGGAAACTGTTGTATACACGATTTGATATTATTATAAGACATAAAAGCCTACAGTTATGTTGTTCTCCAAAGGTTTTCAGATCCCTAGCTATCGTATTTGTTCTGACTGGAAATCTGGTCATATTTTAAATTACCAACTATAAATGTAGTTGACGTACTGATCGTAAGGAGTTTCTTGTGGAGACATCTGTCCTCGTTATAGGGTCTGTAAGTCTCGTTCAATTTTGGGCACACAAATCGTACCTGGAAGTTGCATATTTGTCAAAATATATGACGTTTCAAACCAAAAAATGTGGACGTCATTATCTTCCGACGTCATATTTTGGTGGCAGACGTTTTCGAATTGAAATTTTATCGTGAAATCTCGTGTCACATGACGAGACTTACAGACCCTATTTGACTCTTATATTTTGAGATTTCTTCTTTTGAGACATAAAATGTTGAGTTGATGATTTAAAACGTACAACTGAAATATTTCAGTTGTGTTTCTCCAGTCGTTATATTATTAATTGTTGTGAAAATGCAATGGGTAAGTTTTAAGAGAAAGTCAGTGGAATTGTTAGGCAATGGCTGGCATATGACAAATTTTGTTTTCAAAAATCTATTACCAATTTGGAATCACAATCACATATAATCTTCAAATTAAGTTTTGATTTTTAATTTTCCACAATACTTTTTTGGAGTTAGCATGTGTGTTATTGTCTCATGTTCATTTACTCCATATCCTTTCGTATAATGTTTTAGAGTAATAAATCACAAAAATATTTGAAAGTATGAAAAACACCAAATTTATTTGCTTTGTTAACGAGTTTAAATATCAACTTTTGAGCCATTTATTACAGATTGAGAAAATAGTATCTTTGTTAGAACATATGTATAAGATTGATTTCTTTATGAACAGACTCTTAAAAGGTTCATGTCGATTAAAGATGTACTTAATATTATATTATAAGTCAACTTACGCATGTATTTTCACTTGTAACCGCTGTTCTCTGTTCGCTCGCAGTTGCTTTGGAAAAACAATATCACATTTAGCTCCAAATTCTAGTGACACGAGAAGAATAAAAAAAAATAAAATAAAACAGGGCAAGCAGTGAAAGCGTGAGCCGCGTCAGAAAAAAAACTCGACAACATTGCTTTAACGTATACCCAGGTTAAAGAGCATTCGATTTGACCTTCGTTTATTGATTGCATACGCCATATTTGCTAGCTTTGTGTTTCCCTGGTGATTGTTTCTGTTTTATTTTTATTTGAATACACTAATATTTGGATTTTCGTTACGAATACAAATTAAGTGGCTAAAATCTGACCTATAAATTACTATTGGAGTGTAAAAAATTTTATTGAAGTTTTGGATAAATACCAGTTTCATCTATTGGCAGTTATGATTTTTCTACACTTTGTACAACCCTTCAATATAATTTTATTAAATCCAAATTCGGTGAACTTATTAAATGGTCTTTTAAATTTTCGGGTCTTCAGTTTATTTGCTGCAACAAAAAGCAGGGATTTTTCTCCAATATCTCTTACAATTATTGCTCCTGGACATGTGATGATATGATTAAGGTACTGAATCTCTTGCTAGAGAACCTTTATATTCGTTTCGGCACCACAGTTTATGATCAGGTCATTGGAATCCCCATTGGTACTAATTGTGCACCTCACATTGCTGATCTTTTACTGTTCTGTTACGAACGGGACTTCATGAAAAAACTAAAAAATGGAACTGTACCAAATAGTGATAAACTTATTTCTATTTTCAATGATAATAGCAGGTACATTGACGATATCCTTACTATTGACAACCCGAAGTTTTTAGCTTATGTCGACACCATTTACCCACAAAAACTGAAACTTAATAAGGCAAACAATGATTCTAAATACTGCCCTTTTCTGGATCTTAGTATCATCATTGACTCTGGCAAAATAAAAACTAAATTTTATGATAAAAGGGATGATTTTGATTTTACTATTACTAATTTCCCCTTTTTTGACGGCGCATTCCCATGGCTCCATCCTATAGGGTGTATATATCTTACCTTGTACGATTCGCTCGCATTTGTTCTACCCTTGATGATTTTAATGAGCGTAACCTTACTCTCACATCCAATCTTTTACAACAAGGTTACAGATTTCATAAATAATTAAATACTTTTAAGAAGTTTTACAGAAGATATGAACATTTGATATCTAGATATGACGTGACTCGCTAACATATAATTACAAAGGGCATTTCTCATCCTCGATTTTATGAAAATGTTGTTAAAAAATGTCAAAACTGATAAATAATCCAGAAAAACTGGGACGTAACTTACATTCTTTACGTAATAGTGGATATCGACGAGATATTCTGAACAAATCCGTTAAACTGGCTTTGGATTCCAGTGACCTGAAGACTTTACATATACATGTATACTGACCTCTCACTGATACTGCCGATGTCTACTGAAATACATGACGACTCTTTACCAAACCCTTCTCGGAGTTTTGAGTTTGATTTTTCTTCCATAATGTGACAGTGTTTTACCAGCAGACTAGGTTCCTTGAACTAGCCGGCAGTTTAGCGGCGAGCACTCTTTTTTTTTTTGCAACTTTCTTTTATTTTTTGAAAACATCAGCATAAGTATGAACATATATATATTGTATAACAAGTAAAATATATAATTAATTATTTTCTTCCCCAAGTGCAGCAGACACAACTCTCCATTTCTCAATTGTTTGCTCCCTTTTTGCATACAAGATCAAACAACTGGACTTTTTTTCAATATTAATTTCTTTTTTTATTATTTCAAACACTCCCTTTAATTTTGGTTTTTCATTCTTTTGTTTACAGGTGAATATGAAATATTTAACAATTAATAGAATGTTTTTTACAGCCATGTCAAAATGTTCAGAGTCACATCAAAGCACACTTTGACCTTCTTTAAATATTACGTTTTGGCATATGCTTCTTCTTTTACAAGATAGTGGTCATTGAGTTAGTAGTCTACCTGTATTGGGTTTTATTCGCATGTTTATGATACTATAGGGAAACAGGATAGAGAAAGGGGAGGTTTGGATACCCATAAACCGGTTTGAACCTACCACTGGTTTTTGCTAGTGCCGGTACCAAGTCTGGCTATCCCGAGTTCCTATCGTTATTTATGTTTGTCCCTTGTTTTCATTATTGTTTTTCTGGTGCAGTTTGCTTGTTAATTGTGGCATGTGATTGTAGTTCCTGACCATTGTAGGTGTTAATGTTATCATGTTTTTGTAATATAATATTAATAATATTAATTATAACATGAGCAATTTAAATGATTTTTTTTTATTTCTATGGTGCTTCTTTGTATTTGAAACGATTTGCAGTTTTGGTATATCTTCTTCTTGCAATATTGAGACACCGCAACAGTTCCCCCTTTCAGTGCAACACTAAAATGCAAGTGCGATTTAGAGGCAATTTCCCAACTTTAAAAAAAAACTCCGAAGAATATGGTCTTTTAAAATACGCTTCGCTCGGGAACGCATTCATTTTTTTTTAATTCTTCAAGGAACTATTACGCTTTGAACGACATTGGATTGTTGTATACCGCTATTTTAGACAAAATACAAAACAGAAATGAATAACAAAGTACTTTAACGACGTTACTGTGAATTTAATTTCTACAACTCACCATTTCTACAACTTATGTCTCTTCAATGCAGATCTAATAAAAAGATTTGAAAATCCTTAAACCAAAACATGCGTAAAAGCTTTGAAAAAAAATTACGAATAAGATTCAAATAGCTAACCCGAAATCTGCTCGGGACATAGCTATGCAAGAGGGAGGTGTTGTTCAGTTTAAAACTTAATTTTCTTAAATTTGGATATTATAATTTTCCGAATCGAATCGGTTTTCAGGCCAGCACTTAAGTACTGGCTACTGGTTTGGAAAAATAACCTTTAGGACTTATTATCCAAAAGAAAAAGCATCAGCCCAGTGGTAATAAATAACAAAATATTGGAGTTACCGTGAAAATAGGTTCTGAAATAGAACACCAATGAAAGCGCAAAACAAGAAAATATCAACTTCCTCGGAACAAATTTTGATAATCGAGGCTTGCTATGAATTTTTTCTTGGGTGTCCCATATTTTCATTTACAAGAGATCGACCAGATGTCAATTGTGTTTTTGTTTCATGTGTTGGTGGTACATGTTATTAAATTTAAAGCTCTTTTTTGACGAAGGTGTTGTAAATGGAAAGTTATTACTCATTTCCTATTAACGTCGTTTCTTTAACTGGATATATTGTCACATTTGTAATTTTCAGAGCAATAATCTATTTACTCTCTTTTCAGATAATTAAATTCCAAAATTGTGTTTATTTAAGTGTCTTTAGTTATTGAAATAATTTGACAGTGAGCAGAGTTTAAATGTTTTACTCCTACAACATAACCGATATAATACCATATTGACATAAATGGTAATTTGAAAACAGAGCAAATATTTACACAATTTTGACGGGTTGATTAGCTTTTTTCTAAAATCAGCAAACCGAAAGTGAGAACAAATAAAAAATAATATTATTAGAAAAAGTACAAAAAACTATTTTCCTACCTGTTCAGTTCTAGGAACTTGCTTTTCATTTCAACAGACTTCCGTAATGACAAGCCTTACAGACTCTGATCAATAATGATTTCAAACAAGCCTTTAAAATCATAGCTAAAATATTTTTCCTGCTATAAGTAATTTCCGTTTCTGATTAATTGAAGCAAGCGATTTGCAAATAAGAATTTTTATTTGAGTATACAATAAATTGTTGTGACTTTTTACCACGGGACGTTACAGTTACATGGTATAATTCAATCGATTTTATATAAAAATGGCGCCTACGGTGTCTCAAAAAAAATGATGCAAATCATATACTCAGAGTAACCCAAGTTGCAATAAATGTAAATTCTGCAAATGACTATTGATATAGCATACCAAAATTCAGTGCAGTTCGAATCAAAGTATTTTGAAAAACACAAGTCAGAAATATTAAAATCCTAGGAAAACTTCTAAAGAAACATTCATGTCAGTTAAGGACAGGTATTTGTACTAGGGAAATCCTACTGAAGATAAATTTTATGTATTTTTGAATATTCAATTAAATTGCTAAGTCTGCTTTCGTCAGAGAGACTGCTGCGGAGACTTAGAGAACACTAGCAAAGACATGGAATAACATGCAATATGTAAATTATTTAATTAATTCAACTTTTATTGGAGTTTGTATTTAATACAGACAGAATAGAAATAACCTTTTCTAGAAATACATGCAACGGTGAGCTTTAAAACTGGAAACAGGTTACAATATGTGTATGAAAACTTTATGTTATGATTATTACATATTTGGTTATTATATAGGCTTCTGAAAGAAAATAAAATTTTCAATTAATTTATGTTCTAAAAATGGCTATTTCGACAACTTATGTCTCCTAATTAACGAACTAATGATTTGACACTCCAGAAATCAAAATATGAGTAAAAAGATCTAAGGAAGCTATAAAGACAAACATTTGCATGCAAAAGATATTCTCCTTACGTTTATTTTTAAATTTCAGATGGCACATTTTTTCATACTATCTGTCTTTTGGCCAGTACAAAAGTAAATGATGACTGCGACTGGCTGAAGGAGACGTAAAACATTAATCAATCAATCAATCAATCAATCAATCAATCAATCATTCAAACAATCAATTAATCAATCAATCGGGGACTAGCGGTAAACCAACTGAGAGATCACAAAAAAAGTAAAATAAGCTTTATAAGTAACTGACTAGAAAATCTCTCGTCGCTTTTTTTATTATCGTTCGGCGGGATATAAGCACAAGGTAAAAAGATGACTTTCCTATTGCACATGTCATTGCAATTTCCATCTTTGATACAGGGTCAACTTGAAATTATGCACAACAGCATATGTTGAAACTATTCAATTCTCCTTTGTCGTAGAACATTTTTGAAATGCAAGAAACAATTGATTTTCCTGTTACCACGAAAGATTTGTCTTTGCAAGCTTCGGTATTAATTTTCAGAATATTAATTATTTGTCTGGGCAGGTCGCTGTTTTTTCAGTGTCAGTAAAATTATTATATTCTCATTAAGAAACAACAGGCTTTCCAATTTAATACCTTTATCCTTTCCTAACGACGAGATTTGCTTACAGTGAAAATCTTTAAATAAAGTTGGAGAATAATTAAGCTAGGTTTGTTTCCGTTCGTAGAGATTACCATTAATCTTTTTTTCTGTGTACATACTTTCGTAATAAGGAAAATAATTGTTATGAAAATTAAGTTATATTTCCATGGGCTATATACTGTTTAATTTTCATTATTTCAATGCATAACCTTTGAGCGTGGGTGGTACTGATATAACAAAACATTTCCCTACAGAAAACAAGTCAAAGTACTACAAACTTATTACAGGGTTATATCAGATGGAAACAACGGCAATGGAACCATTTGCTATACGACAACAGAGTAAGCAATCAAGGGATTTGGAGTAAATGGAAACAAGACAAAATCTCTACAAATACATGGTAAAACCATGCAATAGCACAACGCTTTTATTATTGTTCTTCATCTTGAAGTCGCCATGAGGCCTTCAACAATGAGCTATGCTATGAGTAAGTTCAAGACGGCCCCTAGCACCGCTTTGAGCGGAATTCATTGCTATATAGACATAAAAGTAACTGGCAAAGTGTTCTTACAATTGCTGTCATCCAACGTTTTAGTAAAGTTATAAATATATAGAAAATTATTGGCCCGAAAGGCGGACAACTTGATTTCCTATAAGAGTGCAATAATGTACCCGAGGTCGTCTCATTCCGGGTGTTCCTGTATCCCTATAAAAAGCCATAATGTGACCTGTTCAGTAGACGTTGTTTCTTTTAATAGATAAACTATGTAATTTGCAAATGCAGAAACTAAATTTACAGTAACTTCGGCATTTAGTTATTTGTATCATGTTAAACAAAGGGAAAATATGAATCTACGAACTCTCAGAAAGCAACATTGGTACATTAAATATGTATTTCCTTTATTGTTTTTGTATAGAATCGGGCAAAGAAAAAATCAAATAGCCCGAATAAAAAGTGAACTTACAATGAAAATATCTAAAAATAAAACCAAGGAAGTCTGACACGACATCTGAACATACAACGAAAGAGAAACAGTCAATCACTAACAATGTTACCTTATAAATACAATTGCCTTTGAATACTTGGAATACAACAATAAGCTATTTAATCAATATAAAACAAAGGTTAATGATTTGCATTTATCCACTGGTCCCAACGTGGTCGTTTATTTAAGTTGATATTTCAATTGAATGACATGATAAAAAGAGCTGACATCAGATATTTCTATTAACCGCATGGCTAACCTGTTAAAAGTTAAATACACTTTGATGTAATACAGCGACAATGTCAATATGTCAGAAGCATCATTAATTTTTTCTATTCAAAGGGTGGAAATAGACATTTTTAGCATAATACTGTCACGGGAAAGCAATGTGTATAAATAGACAAGGTACAGTTAACATGGGGATTCCCTGGAGCGAATGTTGCAAACTTGTTCCGGTAATGGGATATTGAAAAGGAAGCTTTCCGACAGAGTTCTTGTAAACTAGTTCCAGTCGAATAAAAGTTTTTGAAAGACGTGTGTTAAATGCACAAAAAACATAGCTAAACAGATACAGTATGCAAACATAAGACTAAATCGATCATAAATACATTTCAAATTATGTAATACTACATGTTCATGGAGAAAAAAAATTGAAGGTGCTACGTATTTCTTGCGATTTACTTTGATCAGATAATCATTACCTAATATGCCATCTTTGACAAAAAACACACAAAGTTAAGAAGGTTTGAAAAGAATTGATGCATTTTGATAAACAAAATACAGTTTTTTTTTCTTTATTGATAACAACAATGTTTTTATTTGGTCCGTTCTGTTCATCTTTGTATGCGTGTGTGCCTGTATTTTCTTTTCTGTGCCGTACTCATTTAATGTCTTTGTCTCCTTGTTTTTCCGAGGTTGCAATTGTCCTTGTATTATTTGTGTTTAGACTGACTTTTCGGTTCTCTCTTACTTCATCATATCCAAGTAGAGAAAAATAGAGACACTTGCACAGATCAAACCACACGGACTCAGATTAAAACAATGGGTGAGTTCAGGTGCATGTTTAGGATCTCTTGCTTCTCATAAGAAAACCCACCGTGTCTGGCATATCAAATCAGGTAGGGGAAACACCACCGGGCCTTCTTTGAAACCTCTTAGTAAGATGAAAAAAATTAATGGTTGTTTATTGTGTTGGTGGAAACTTTATAAGTATAGAACCTCAGCATAGAAACAGGTTTATTTAAATTAAATGACACAAATTTAAAACCAAAAAAGACTACATATTTATATACAAAAAAAGCAATTACAAAAGCTACCATTAAAAAAAGAAGCAAATACCTTTAACGTAATCGGGTTGTATCATTCTGTAAGTTATACAGACAATGTCAAAGTCAGCTAGTCTGTGACCTTTTATTTTTGCCAGTGGAATAATAGTTATAATTGTATATCAATTCTTTAATTGGTATTTTGCTTATGTATACCATAATTGTACAATTTTACAACTGGCCCAAGTGTACAATGATAAAAATATTGTCTCCGTTTGGTTAAACTATCAATTCGTGTCTAGCAAGTCTTGTTGTTTCTCGCGAACTCTCATATGAAATTGGTATTTGTAATGCAATCAATCACGTCCGGCGACAAGGAAAAAGAAATATGTCTTCTGTCTCTCATCAATGTCATATTCCATACTTGTTTGGCAAGAAACAATTTCTAATATCAAGTGAAATGGTCTTTACCTCAAATAGATATACATAATCAAAGAGTTCTTATATTAAGTAAATGAGATTAGGTTTCCACTAACTGCATTTGTTTGGAACAGTCAGTCCAATCAATTGAAAGGCAACAAAGCTTCTCCAGATAAGTATATTACAGATAGATTAGATACGAGGTATCTAAACAGAGGTCGCAAGTCATCTTGGGATATTATTTTATAGATGGATCACAGATAGAGAGGGTATCTAAACAATGGTAGCAAAGCCTCTTGGAATACATATATTACAGATGGATCACTGATACAGAGGGCATCTTAACAATAAACCAAATGAACAATATCCAGAGACAATAGCTTATCAACTAGCCAGTTTTATTTTGGGTTGATAAGAAGGAATATAGCAGTTCAATTTGTTCGGGTTCTGATCAGTATACATAAAAATATTTTATGGTGATGCATGTCAGAGATATACATGTAAAAGAATGGATAACAGGAAACACCCACAATGGCTGAAAATTATAATTACATGCCATAATCTGTCATATGTTGAATATATATGTATATGGACAGAACGATTTTTCAGAATTTCGCAACAAAAAAGATTAATTATATTGATATTTTACAGTCTGCATTAAGACATTACTGCATTCACTTAAAATAAATCAAAATCATAGTACGTTATCTGAAAGCTGGAAGATTATGTAAGCTCTTTTAATCTAACCAAAAATGAATTTAAGAACTTATCTGAAATGCAAGAGATTACAAGTAGACTCCTCTAAACCAACCAGAAATAAGTCATTAAGATACCTTTTGTGCAATACAAACGATTTCATGTGGACCCCTTGAAATCAAGAGAAGGTGACCCAATATGACACCTAATTTAAAAACCAAGAGATTACCTGTAGACTCAAATTGCAATAAAAAATGACACTTTATCTTTCAACGAAGCAATTACAGATACACTCTTCTAAACCCCAAAAAAAAAATGAACGAAAATGATACTTTATCTGAAAACCGAGAGTGTCTTCTAAACCAAGCAAAAATTAATAATAAAAAACTCTTATCAGACAATCAAGACACGTAAACTCTTCTAATAACCAAAATGAAGTAAAAATACTTATCTGAACACATGAGGTAACATGATTACTCTTTTAATAAGTATCAATGAACCAAAAAGGCTATTTATTTGAAGACTATTAGTAACATGTTTTTTCTCAGAACAAATGGGAAGTGTAATATTTGTTTTAGATTAAAACACATGCCCTATTTTCATTTCAGTCCTTAGTATTCTACTGCCGTTGTTTAGTTACTACAAAGACGTAAAGATTTATGAAAAGTTGTATCTGTTTGCGACTCAAGCATTAATTGGCAGTTTAATAGCATTTATTTAAAAAACAGTAAATTCGCATTCATTTTTTAGACAACCTGAATTTTCAAAAATCTTATTCTGTAACAAAAAGCAACAGAATAAGCATAATAACAAACACAATTATATTTAACTTCCTATGTATATAGTCCTATTCTTCCTTTGTAAAATAGATTATGTCGCAAACAAATCCATTAAGTTAGCTGCTATCAATCTCACCTACGTACTGCAATCAACATGGAAACCAACAATGCAAAAATATTTCAAAAACATTGATTGTAATGTCAGAGTTCTGTTCAAAACAAATCCTTTTGACATCTAAGACGATACAAATAATATGTCTTGACTACTCTTTTGACAATAATGGTGTCAACCTGACTGAAAATAAAACAATTGCTTCACTTATCGTTTTAAACACGTGAAACGGTTCTTCTTATACACAGGGGTCATTAAAACCAAGCAAGTTACATAACAGTAGACAGAAGCATCTTATTATTTACTCGTGTTTAGCAACACCTTTACTGACTTGATCAAAGTGTCAAGGGATGTTATGGTAAGTGCATACGGCTGGAGTGTGGAAAGGGGGGTTTGTGGGTTCCGTACCGTTCAAGAGACAACAAAACTTAATAACTTTGTTACTCGTATTTACTGTTTAACCCGAAGTCTCACAGTGTATAATAGAATGAAAAAGATAACAGGAAACACATACAATGGCCGAAAAACATAACCACATGCCACAAAGTAAATAGGAACTGAACAAGAAAAAACCCACAATAAAAATACAAAAGACAAACGTAAACAACGATTGGAACTCAGGACAGCCGGACTTGGTACCGGCACTAGTAAAAGTCGGCGGTAGGGTTAAACCGGTTTATGGGTACCTCAGCTTTCTCTGTCCCGTTTCCCGCTAGTATAATAAACATACGAATAAAACCCATACAGGTAGACTACTAACTCCTTGACCACAAACTTGAAAAGAAAAATGGGGTAACAAAACGTAATTTTGATAGATGAGTCAAGGAGTGCTTGCCGCTAAACTGCCGGCTAGCCCAAGGAGCCTAGTCTGCTGGTAAAACAATGTCGCATTACGGAAGAAAAATCAAATTTATCATCATGTATTTCAGTAGACATCGGGAGTATCAGTGAGAGGCCAGTATGTGTGTAAATTCCTCAGGTCACTGGCTCCCAAAGCTAATTTAACGGGCACGTGCAGAATGTCCTGTCGATATCCCCTATTGCGTAAAGAATGTAAGTTACGTCCCAGTTTTTCTGGATTTTTAATCAGTTTCTAGCAATTTAACAACATTTCCGTAAAATCGAGGATGGGAAATGCCCTTAGTAATAAGTTGTTTGCGAGTGACATTATATTTAGAATTCAAATGTTCATATCTTCGATAAAACTTTTTAAATGTATTTAACAATTTATAAAATCTGTAGCCTTGCTGCAAAACTTTTTTTCAAACTTGACTGAAACGTTTATGAGCTACAAATGTATTAAATGGCAAATCTTCATATATACATATATTTTCATGTCTAAAGTGTAGAATAACTCAAAATCTTTTAAAGACCACTAATCGAAAGCTTGTAAGGAATAGATATAAAACTGAATAGCTATGAATGTAAACGAACATCATAAAACCATCCAAAATGCTTTCCAGGAAATCAATGTGTCTTAGTTTTAATTTAAAGATATTGTAAACAAAGAATAACAGTAAATACCTATAATGGCTGAAAACTACAATCACATGCCACTATCTCTAACTAAAATAGGGTTTTTGAGCTATCACTTTAGCACTAAATCGCGTGCTGTGGAACCCACAACAGATTTCATATCACAGTCAATAATCTCATTTCAGCCATATTAAACCTTACAATTTGCTCATTTGAGATTTAACAATTATTCTACCATTGTATCTTGTAAGTCTGCAAATTACTTATTATCGTGCCTTCTGTATGTGACATGTTCTAAAATAATTACACTGCCAACGCACGGTGATTTACAAAGAAGATATTTCACGATCTCCAATAAATCACAAATGTAAAAAGCAAAGAAATTCGTGCAAGAATCTATTGATTCAAACTGTGATATAGGAACATAATTTTTTGTATGACACAAGCAGTGTAATAACAATATCTCCCCGAAAGATAACATAAACTTTCCAGTATTATTCTGATTTCATTTAACAACCAAGATCTTATTTAATCCTAGAAGATAAATCATTCGATTCATTAGAATGTTTTATTGAAAGGGCTATAAACTATTCGAATTTTTATTTCTCACCGTAATGAACAGGAACATAAAATTCACAAACCCTTCAATAAAATCAGCCTAATTAGGTTGTTTACTTAAGCATTCATCACTACCGTGATCAATGCAGAGATTGTCGGGGCCAGTTCAGTTGTCACTTATACTGGCATTTCCATTCATTTGTATGATGTAAACAATTTAAAAAAAATAATTCGAAAGTAATTCTTTTTATAAATGCCCAATTTAAAATTCAAAGTTAAAAAGTATGGCTAAAACGAATACACAGAAAGACAGTGACATTAGACAGCTGAAATATATAGAAATCAAGACATAAAATTCGAAAGACAGTGACATTAGACAGCCACAATACACAGAAAGACAGTGACATTAGAAAGCCAAAATATACAGAATTCAAGACATGAAATTCGAAAAACAGTGACATTAGACAGCCACAATACACAGAAACCAAAACCCAAAAATGGAAACCCTATATACTAACAGTGTTTATATCCAATAACATCGAGGGTTGCATCATTTTAAATTCACAGTAACTTCGGTATTCAGTCATTTGTTACCACTGGGTCGATGCCACTGCTGGTGGACTGTTAGTCCCCGAGGGTATTCACCAGCCCAGTAGTCAGTACTTCGGTGCTGACCCGAAAGCCGATTCTACTTGGAACCTTACAATATCTAAATTTTTGTAAATTTTGTTGTAAACTAAGGAGTATCTCCCTCATGCAAAGCTCTGTCCTTAGCTGATTTTGGCTTCACATTTAGATCATATTGGCTATTTGTTCTGTATCAGTTTTTAAACATCTTTTGAGTTTATGGTCTTCCAAACGTTTAGATTTTATCTGCACTGAAGAGACATAAGTTGTCGAAATGCGCATATGCAGAATTTAAATTCACAGTAACTTCGGTATTTAGTCATATTCCGGAAGAGTAAGCATGCAAATTACATGTTTATTTCGCTGAACTTGATTACTCTTTATTCAGGGGCCGACTCAGACCTGCCGTTGGGTGTTGGGTTTTCTCACCGTTCATTGAAGATCTTATGGTGGCTTTGAGTTGTTATTACTCCCCTTTGGGTCGTTGTCTCTTTGACACATTCCCCGTTTCCCTTATTTTACTACTCTGTGAACAGCACCTGTCAACTATAAGTGATGCATATAAAGTTTTGAAAGGCCTGTTGGGTAGCGGAATCAACGCAACTTGCCAAATGCTTTTGATAATATTAAATATCGACGGATGATGAAACAAAGAAGTGATTAAAGCTTTCTACACCTGTCTATTAAAGTCATCGTTCATCCTTAGCAATATGTAAAATCGCCATTTGAAATTGTGTCGATTACCAATGGGCTGATGCCTCTGCTGGTGGATTGCAGTCCCCGAGTGTAGTCACCAACTCCGTAGTCAAAACTTCGGTGCTCACCCGAAAACCGACTCTATTGGAACTAGCAATATCTGAATTTTACAAAATTTTGTTTAAAACTAAGGAGTCTTTCCATCATGCATAACTCTGTCCTTAGCTGGATTTTTGCTTTTCTATTTATTTGTTCTCTATCAGCTCTTACATACTGTTCGGTTAAGGGGGTTCGCTACTCCATTTGAAAATAAATAATATTTCTAATAAACATGATTTTTTGTGAGAAAATTAAAAAAGAAGTAATTTAAGTGAAAAAAAATGGTAGGTCGATGGTCTCGTTTTTGAGATTTAAATGATTGAAAATTTGGCGGGAAACCGAACTCCTCTGATTTTACATAGGTTTAACATTAGCACGGTTTGACCATGAATGAATGTGACAGAATAAATAGAATTCAATGAAATTTTTACAGAATGCTCAAAATGATGTATAAAATGAAAATATGGGAAAAAATGAGGGGGTCAATGGGCAAAACATTATAACGCTTTTAAATGGATAAAACCCGAGGATTCCGAAAATCTTACAGAAATCCCAAAACATGAGGAGCGAACCTCCTTAAAAGACTTTTAAATGTTTTGGTTTGATCAGCACTCATGAGACATAAGTTGTCAAAATGCGCATATGCAGAAAATAAATTAACAGTAACCTCGGTATTTTGCCATTGAACCACATCAGCATTTACAAAAAAAAAACAAAACAAAACAAAACAAAACAAAAAAAAAAACAAAAACAAAAAAAACACAAAAAAAACCCACACAGCAGTAGCTTTACTTGCTAATATAATCGGTCATGAGTGGAATAGTTCAGAGTTGTCATGAGTAGAACAGGTGAGGGCGGTCACGACTCTGACCAGGATTTTATGACCATTGCTGGTCAAAGCGGTCAGAATTCTAGTTGTAGGACTTTGACAGATAAAAGCAGTTACGATTGTAAAGCAGACATGATTCTAGGTAATACTTGGAGCAGTCATAGAGCAGACTTGACACTTGTTCTTGTTAGGTTAGAGGCGCTTTTATGACTGCTCCAAGTTATAACCCTACAAGATGTTTTGTCTGCACCCCAATGTAGTTAGATATGTTATCTACATGCACTTCCAATATATTACAAGGTATTTGCAACATTTATTACGTGTTAAACTTTGTCGGCAAAATTTTTCTCAATGTTTAGGATGTATCGAGGTAAAATTTAATAAAGTTAAAATTGTTATTTTCAATGGAAAAAAACATAGAAAAAGATACAAAAAACTTAGAACAGTTATAGGTTAAAAGTTTCGTTTCCGATTTAAAAAAAAGGGGGGGGCGTTTTCTGATTTAACAATTACTTAAATGTTGGAAGATATAGGTCCATTTTCATTCGAAACAAATACTACTATCTAATGACAAAACGTTATGTCAGTAAGACTATTAATTAAAAAAAACTTGGGAGAGATGGTGGAGAATATTTAAACTATGAACGAAAGGATAACAACAAAAAATTTGAAAAATCTATACTTCTAATCAAAGAAAAAAGAAGACACACAGCAACGGAACATTCCTATTATTAATTAAAAAGCATATATTTCATTTTGTTGTGAATATAGTTGATAAGAAAAAATGTCCACTTGTACAACTACTGACTTCATAATCATGACAAGTAATTTAAACAAATAAAAAAAGACATAACTGTCATGTTATAAATTGCATTTCCACTCTATATTCTCTATAAGGGTTCATGTGACGTCATATAGCAATGATACCACAGGTGTGACAGTAGAGGAGAACAAGACTTTGCTGAGTTCAAATGAAGATGAATAGATATCTCTGATTTGTTAAATTAACAAAATATATCGTCATTTCACTATCGAAAGACACATAATCAATAGTGTTATAATTGCACCACGCTTACCTAGTAAATAATCGCGACAGCAAGTTCTAGAGATGCCGATCTTATAATTAAGACAAATTTAATGTCAGACGGTATTTTGAGACTTGTTTTTTTATAAGAATGATGTCTGATTACTGTGTAGCAACAAACACAACCATTGTGAGTTAAGAGACGAAGTGTTAAAAACTCATAGCTGTAGGTCTAAAGTGGTATAAATTGTTCATTATATCCGTCCGTCCGACCTTTATATATGCAACTCCACTTAAACAAATAAATGAAACTTTCCGACAATCTGTGTCACGTGATGTCCTCTTAAGATTTTGATCTGACTAATTTTGAGGGGCCCAAAGGCTATACAATAACTTATTCATGCACTGTCATTTCGGGGTTTGCAATCCGTAAATCTTACTCAACCAAAGGATGGAATTTGATGAAATTTCCAGAGAATCACATGATATATCACATGATGTCATAATGCGCCTCCTATTTTATATTTTAATCCGATTATTTGTGAGATTTTTCATAGCCATAGATGGACGTTTCCATACTTTATCATTGTAGAGGGGTACTGGTATGCAATCGAAATGAATTTCGTTGAAATTTTAAGAGAATCTTGATCAAGTGAATTTTTTATCTGAAAACTTTTTAGGGGTTATCTGTAAAATTACATGGAATCTGCCATTCATGTATCCTATGTTGGGAAGCGGGGTATTTTTTGCTACATTTCTCTGCCTAACTGTAGGCAGTACTTAATTATAATCAGTCTGGACAGAGAACCTCTTAAATGTTTACTATTTATCGGAAGTAACCGCTGCAACTAAACCCATTGATACAATGTCAGTATTTGTATGTAAAAAAAAAAAAATAAATACCAGTTTTAGTTTTTACATGTGGCCATTCAGAACGAAGATCTTATACCCAAAACATATGTAGAAAATCTGACATAAAAACAAATTACCGGTAGGAGTAAAATTATCATAATCTAAAATGTATCGGTATATTCAAAATGCCTGGTAAGAACTTACTTACCCCACTCAGACTGGTGTTGATTAACCTGCAATATAAACAAAAACATAGGTAAGTGATATATAAAGCGTTGAGGATGGTGTAATCTTTAAAAAAAAACTAAGATGTTATATAGCTGAAAATTAATGTATACACGCGATTACAATGTCAAAGTGCTCTGTAAAATATCCGGAGGCAACTGTATAATTAATTATATTAGACTACCGCCTGCACTGTATGATACATGTAATATAAATATATGAAAACATAAGTTATTTTATGAATAAATTGTAGAATTTGTATATCCCAATAATATAATCAAAAGTACGCGATACTTAGGTCCCGCCGTGCAACACCGAGAATTCACGATACTGCCAATATATATATATATTGGCAGTCTGTAGGACATTATCCTAATCTCGTGAGTCGTTAAGTCCCTCGTGTCGGTGTGAAATAAAAAGTTAACGATAAATTGATGATGTTCTTTTCATCAATAACGCATCTTTTGCTAAATGAATAAAGGAAACGACAGAAACCACAAGATCTACTTTTTTTGAACTTGCATCTCAAATTTGACGAAAATGATAGTCTCGTTCTAAATCGATTTGAATTTCAAAATTAAATAAAAAATTAACATGGACAATGATATTCCAACTACTTCTGCAATTGAGTGTATGTTTCACAGTTGATTCGTTACATTACAGCTATAGTATAAACTATACAGGCTTGTTCATTGGACATAGTAATCTCCGTGACTGCCTTATTAATCAAGTCTAAAAAATACAGTCACATACGATTTAAACAGGTTTTCAACAGATATCACAGTCTTGTGGGAAAAATTTGAAGTTTCGGTCCGTACTATGATTCAAGATTCTTTGTTTATTTAATACGGACGTAACTTACATTCTTTACACAATAGGGGATATTGACCGGATATTCTTCATGATTCCGTTAAATTGGCTTTGGGATCCAATGACTTGAAGATTTTACAATTATACTTGCCCTTCACTGATACTGCCGATGTCTACTGAAATCAATGATGATTATTTACCAAACCCTTCGGGAAGTTTTGAATTTGATTATTATTCCGTAGTGCGACAGTGTTTTACCAGCAGACTAGGCTCCTTGAGCTAGCCGGCAGTTTAGCGGCGAGCACTCCTCGACCAATCTTTCTTAATAACGTTTTGTCTATTCTTTCCATTTCAAGATTGTGGTCTTAGAGTTAGTGGTCTACCTGTATTGAGTTTTATTTGTGTGTTTATTATATTATAGGGAAACGGGATAGAGAAAGGGAAGGTTTGGGTACCCATTAACCGGTTTAACCCTACCGCTGGCTGTTACCCGGGGTCAATTTTATTCCATTTTATTTTGAACCCCATTATGGAAAATTGAACCCCCTTTATTTTATATTCTCAAAAAGGGGGTTCAAAATCCCATGGTAGGGGGGTCAAAATACCATGGTTGACAAAATATCACAATTTTTGAATGAGGGTGCACAATTCCACGATAGGAGGTCAGAATACCTTGGCAGCATAGAGTTCCTATCGTTATCTATGTTTGTCTTTTGTCATTTTATTGTTTTTCTTGTGCGGTTCCCTGATTGATTGTGACATGTGATTCTCATGTTCGGCCATTGGAAGTATTTCCTGTTATCTCTCCTTCATTAATGATCATTTCTCTTACTGTCGAAGACCTTTCATTGAAATTCTTGTTGAGTTGCTACCTGGCACTACCGCAATAGAGGAGGTTTGGCAAACCATAAAACCGCTCTAATGTACCATTTCTATTGAAATGCCTGAACCAAGTCAAGACCATTGCGGTCGCCATTTTTCCGTTAGTTTCCACCTGCTTTGTCTTTTTGTTTCATATACTTTTAGTTCTTGACATTTCTGATCGGCAATTTTGTTATTTTCCAGGATGTTATTTGTTGATTTACAAGCATCATAAGTTTTTTCCATTGACTTTCTTTTTCCCATAATTTGATTTCTTACATTTTTATGGGCATTCTGTAAAAATGTCAGTAAATCTTCTTTTTATTCATGGTAAAAACCTTATGTTAACCCTATGACGTATCAAAGAAGTTCAGTTTCCCGCCAAATTTCCAATCACTTACATCACTAAAACGGGATCCTCAACCTATCATTTTTTTTTCTCTTAAATTATCTTTTTTTCTAATTTATAAACACAAAAACTAACATTTATTTAAAATCCTATTTATTTTCAAATAGAGTAGCGTCACCCCTTTAGGATTTAGTAAAGTCATATCTGACATTTTCGATAGTGATGCATAGCATACACGCTTACTCGATATTATTCCTTTATGGAGTCTATGTGAATGTATCCATGAATTCTCAAAGTTGTGCCTGTTAAATGGACTATAAGAGTTGCATATCGGTTTGCTACGTTTCATTCTACATTAATACAAGATGTTAGGACAAAAACGACTTATGGTGAAAATTACTAGTTCATTTCGGAAGTATCTATAACCCCAAGACACATAACTGGATGCAATATTATAAATGAAATACATTAATACTAAATGTTTTACGAAAGGATATGGAGTAAATGAACATGAGACCATAACACATACGTTAACTCCAACTGCAATAATTGTAATCCCTTTAAAATTTCTGCTTTCTAGGGAGATCACATAGTGAGGTCTGTGATTTTCATCGTTAATTGCCCATTTATCCTGTTGTTTTTGTTCATTAGGTGTTCTTTAATTGTTTTATAGTGAATAACCCTGTACCTCTAGTTTTTATAGTCTTTCATTTGTATTACGTTTTGGCCCTTCAGATTTGTACAGTAGTTTGCCATATTAAATTTACCTGTGCATTTCATGTTGAAACAGTCAATGTTTAGAAAATTCCCGACCACATTTTTTGTGTTAAGCAATACCTTTAATTAATTTGTTTTTAGTCATCTGATGCGACCCTCTATTCAGATATATTCCGTTTACATCATAATTGGTGTTCGGAGCTGAAAACGAAATGGTGCTATTATATTCTTAATTATAGACTTTTGTGTCATATCGAAATTTCAGATTTTTCTGTAATAATTCTTGCTTTAAAGACAATTTGACATTTAAATGTTCACACAATTACATCCTGAATGTTTTGCGCCCACCATATATATTTTTTTTTGAATTCGCTGTAAAGCATTTTCAGCATCTATTTATTGCAACTCTTTAGCAAACTTCTACTTAAGTGTTTTAAAGATATTAACTACGAGTTTAAGCTTAATTTTATGACAAATTCAATTTAGAATAAATTATAATTAACTTTGTGCCTTGGAAAAGTAATGGCTGGTAGGTGATATTCCGCTTGAAATTGTTTAACCAGGTTTAAGTGTACTTAGTAAACATTTCAAAGGGATTGTGGGTAATTTTTAACCCAGTTAACGTGTACTAAGTCAACATTCCATTGGGTTTGTGGGTAACTTTTAGCCCGGTTTACATGTACTGAAGTAAACATTTCATAGGGTTTGTAGGTACTTTTTAACCAAGTTAAAGTGCACTAAGTAAACATTTCAAAAGTTTTGAAGGTAATTTTTAAACCAGTTAAAGATTCCAAAGGGTTTGTAGGTAATTTTTGACCTAGAGAAAGTGTACTAAGCTAACATTGCAATGGGTTTGTGAGTTATTTTTAACGATGACTTACTGCAATTCAAAGCATTAAAATTATTTTGTAATTTACTAGGCATTGGTAACTCCCAGGGCAATCCAACCTACACAGCCACTACTCTGTCTAAGGAGGAGATATTACAGAACCATAAATCTGTTTTGCTTTCGTTTGGAGTTTCGACCAGAGATGAAGACACCGATCTCCCTTCCTTGTACTGGTTACCAAAGTTACACAAATGCCCATACAAACAACGGTACATCGCTGGATCTGCTAAATGTTCCACAAAACCTCTTTCTAAGCTTTTAACCTCCATCTTGACAGCCGTAAAAGAGGGCCTTCAAAAATACTATGATACTAGCTTTTCAAGAAGTGGTGTAAATGAAATGTGGATATTAAAAAACTCTAAAGATCTGCTTGACATCCTGAAATCTAGATCATTATTGCATAGCAACAGCATTAAAACATTTGACTTCCCCACACTTTATACTACCATTCCTCATGAACCGAAATCTCGGCTGAAAGATATAATTCATAGATGTTTCTCCAATATGAACGGCGAACGAAGATGTAAGCACATTGTCATAGGCAGAGAACAAACATACTTTGTGAAATACGACTCAGAATCACAGAAAAAAAATACACAGAGGAAGAAGTGATAAAAATGTTAGAATTTTTGATCGACAATATATTTGTCCAGTTTGGAGGACTTGTTTTTCAACAGACCATTGGAATTCCAATAGGCACAAACTGTGCACCTCTTTTAGCCGACCTGTTTCTCCACTCCTATGAGGCTGAATTCATTGAAGGGCTTGTTCAAAATAAAAACAAAAAACTGGCCCAGTCCTTTAATTTCAGCTTCCGTTATATAGATGATATTTTATCATCAAACAACACTCGCTTTGGTGATTTTCTTCATCTTATCTATCCAAAAGAGCTTTAAATTAAGGATACTACAGATACTTCCACATCGGCTTCGTTCCTTGACCTTCATCTTGAGAAATTGACAACAGAGGTACATTAAAAACTAGCCTGTAGGACAAACGCGACGACTCCACTTTTCCAATAGTCAATTTCCCTATTCTTTGTAGCAACATTCCAAAAGCACCAGCATATGGAGTTTACATCTCACAACTCGTTCGCTACTCAAGGGCTTGTGGTCGTTACAGTGACTTCCTTAATAGAGCTCAGTTGCTTACAAATAGACTACTTAAGCAAGGGTACGTTACAAAAAACTTAGAGTCATCACTAAGGAAGTTTTACGGTCAACATCTAGATTTTGTGTATCGATATGGAATATCTGTTTCCCAGATGACAACAGATCTTTCCCTCTACAACTTAAGTTTGTTTTTCCTCTATCGGATTTGACTTTACTACCGGAGTTGACATGTTCAGCACGACGGATGTCTTATAAGAAGCAGGAGATGCTTACTCTACTGTTACACCTGATCTCACCCATGGTTTTTTATTGGGTCCGTGTCTTCATTTTTCTTTTTTGTCCCGTACTCAAGTGGTGTCCTTGTTTCTTAGTGTGTTTAATTTTGCCAATGTCCATGGAGTGTTCGTTCTTTTGATTGACAGTTCGGTTCTCACTTACTTTACTAACAAAGACTAACCTATTGTGTATAAATTTATACTAACGTTAACGTGGCGACGATAAGGTAGTCGTACTCGATGTTTTAAAGTAACAAATGTAATTATATGAATAAAGAAAATTAATGATGTAAAAAAACAGTAATGTGTACTAAGCAAACATTTCATAGGGTTTGTGTGTAATTTTTAACCCAGTTTACATAATCTGAAATAATCATTTCGTAATATTTCCAACACAAAAGGTTTGTATTCATCCTTAAAATAACGAAGCAACTCATCAAAAGAACTGGCGGGTTAAACCGGTTTTAATGTGCACAAAACCTGCCCTTCCATTTGTGTAGTGCACTGTAGCTACTCAATAGCAATTGCTATTGAAAGTTCGTTGACAGTTAAAAAAGGATCATCCAGTTTCAATTAAAAAAAATCTTGAATCAGAGTTCCATTTTTTTTTCAATATGGGAAAGATATTTATTGTAGAACTTTTTAACAATAGTATGAGACGGATTTTTTTTTTGAAGACGATCACGGAAATTACTATGTCTAATGAGAAAAACTGTATATTTTGTGATAGCTCTCGCATAAAACATACACACCGTAATCAGGAGAGGCTGGAGAGTCTATGTTCGGGAAATTGATAATTTTGTAATTACAATCGCCCATTTTGTCGAAAATTCTAGTACTGAAATGACCATTTTCGTCAAATAGGAAATGTAAGTCAAAACAAAATGTCGATGTAGTGGTTTCTGTCGTTTCCTTTATATCTAGTTCTGGGGGGATATATCAATGGATAAACTAATGGAGAGAAAATCATCAACATGAAAAAGAAAGAAAATGGGGTGAATGTCAAGGAGACAGCATCCCATTTTCAGGTTAAAAAACAACGGCAGTAGAATACCGAAGGAACAAAGGAGTGAAATTTACAAAAATTGAAGTCCAAAGGCACGGCAAAAACAAGAACACAGAAAACAATGACGCCAGACACAAAACAACGACGCTAGACAGACGCAAAGCACAGAAACAGAAATTACAACATTCAAAACAAAGCACTCACAGTGTGAACTCAAGTGAAACTGAGAGTGACACCAGGTGCTCCGGAAGGGTAAGCATGTCCTGCTCTGTTAACAGCACCCGTCACAAAGTAAGTGAGGCATATAATGTTTTTGAAAGATCTGTTAGGTAGCTGATTGGTTAATGTCTTTTACTAACCCTGAGACAAAACCAATCAAAAATCATGGTACGTGTAAGTTCTCTAACCCTCAAACAGTACCACGTTGAATTTTGAAAAAAACACTCCTGTATTCATCGAGGATTCAAACATGGACAAGGACAAATCGGTTCCACAAACATAACTAACGAAGACAGAACTAAAATATAACAAGAACACCACAAAAACCAAAGCACTAACAGTGTGAACTCCCATAAAACCGAGAGCGACACCATCAGGTGGTCCGGAGAGGTAAGTGCGAGTCCTGCTCTGTTAAAACGACCCAAAACAAACAATCTATGGGGTCACCGTACGGTCTTCAATAGAGTGAGGAACCTCACACCATATACATCAGGTGGTCCGGAAAGGTAAGCGCGAGTCCTGCTCTGTTAAAACGACCCAAAACAAACAATCTATGGGGTCACCGTACGGTCTTCATTAGAGTGAGGAACCTCACACCATATAGAAATCCCTAAATGGCTCCAGAAAAATAAAAAAAAGTGAATAAATCATGGACACAAATCATATCCTATAACCCCAAAACTAACATTCCACAAGAAGACAAGGACAAGCCAACAACCAACACACTCCCGACTTGGAACAGGCGCAAAAATCGCGGATGGGTTAAAAGCCGTTCCCTTGGACAAAAACCCTCCCCCACAAAAAAAAAAGAAAAAAAGAAAAAACCTCAAAAAGAATCACAGTAAAAATTTAGCCGGGAAAAATCCATCTCATCAAGAAGAGACTACCTTTACAATGAGGATTCCAAAACGTCTGAAAGAAATCTCAAAAAAAAACGAGCGAATCTATTTAAATTGGAGCAAGGGTAAACTCATTATGACAAGATAAAATGATAAATGGCAGAATAAAATGAGGATCAACTTTACTGATCTTTTATTTTTCATAAAATACAGGAAGTAAAAACTGAACCTTTAGAACAAAAAGCTAGTTCAACGACATTGAAAACAACGAAAATAAAAAGGAACCAAGACATAATTTGAGTACGGCAGAGAAAAGCAAAAATATTGACACACATACAGATGAACAACACTGGCCAACTAAAAAAAAGTGTGATCAGGTGAATCGGTGGCATTTCCTGTTTTATAAGACACCAACAATGTTGAATACGTAAATTCCAATAGTTATATCAAATTCATTAACTAATAAACTTTAGTTCTTTATTAATAAAGAAACATGTTTGCTGTTTTCTAGGAAACTTATATCCAATAGCGCTCAATAGAATCGTAACTTCTGTGATGACTAAAAGCTAAAAACTTTAACTTCAATAATTTTCAAAGTTCATCAAAACATTCTACTATATTGTTAGCATTTACTTTAGAACGAAAACAAGCAAAGACCGAAATTTGACATTTTTATTGGTGTCCGAATCCTCCATATATTTGGCAACACTGAAACATATCCAACAAGGAACCGACACCTACATAATGAGTTTTTATTTGTAATTTTGGCTATTTATGGATGATGTATGTGACACAATAATTGGCTAGGTTACCACACCAGACGTATAAATCAGGGCTATCTCGTTAAAATGTTTGGCATCAGTACGAAATGTCCAGATGAAATATTCATTGTTCATTTACAGCTATTGTAAAAACGTTTTCTAATAGGAGATAAGTTCAATAATCTTTTAAATAACACAACAGCCTATACATAAACTATCACAGCGGGGATCAGCTACTTACTGATATGTCCCGGACCGATAGTAAAATACTAAAATTAGGGGTTGCATCACTTGCAGCCGTCCAGCAGTATTTCTTAATTTAGTTTTGTTATACGACTTTTACGTATATAGATTTAGTATAAGGTCTTTAGTACAAAAATGACACTGCGTTGCCCTTAACTATGGAAAGCACAAAGCCACAATAATGTTAAATATATGTTAAATAATATGTTATATTATGTTAAAATGGCATATTTTAAAATATTTTTACTTCAAGTCAGTTTGACTTTTGGTACATAATGGATATTTTACGATTTCAACTGTATTTTAACATTTTTACCTCCAATATGTTATTAAATAAAGGGATATGGAGTAAATGTACATTAGAATAAATGGGAAGATTAAGCAAATGCATCAGTGCTTTCATTGTTTTTCTTCATCTTGAAGCCATCACGAGGTCTTCAACAAAGAGCAAACACTCCTACCTCATAGTAAGATCAAGACGGCCCCTATGACCGGTTTTAGAGGAATCCACTTACTAAATGTTGAACAACAATCATTTGGTTTAGCGTAAAGACGTTAAAGACCTGCTCGTTCTTTACGAAAATTGTACGCTACAAGTGTAGTCCCTTTAAACATAAAAAAGTATGTTTCCTCAAATCATATACAGGATATTAATATAAAGTGTGAAATATTACGAGAATGTGGCACTTTTACATATTTAACACAAGTTGGAAGCAAAATATTATTGTAGTTATGCGGGAGTTATGGCTGCTAAAGAATGCTTAATGAAGCGAATCAAGAAATGCCTTCTTTAAAAGACGCCCTCCAAAAGGACAACAATGTAAATGAAAACAAATTATTTAAAATATCATCGAAAACACTAAAATGTGTTATAGACAACAAAAATCGCCATGCCACAACCCCTTACCATGCGAATGTAATCAAGTTTTAATATGAGTTTAAACAACAATAAGGAACCTAGGACTTCAAGAACAGGCCTGCAATGAAAGACTCAATTAATTTGTTGAAGTAGTGTAATAGAGTTGATAGATATTATTTCCTGTTAAGTTAACGTAGACACAGCTGAATATGATCAAATACAATCAAATTATCCGTATGTTCAGCTGTTGGAGACAGAGTTTATACGTCAAATCATATCACGTAGCCTTAGATCGATTGACTCACATCAAAAGCAGGTACTACTAATTCTATACATGGAAGATGTTAAATTATTAATGTCAGGACTAGTCTTTGATGGTAATTAAATATTTAATTATGTTATCACGCCTAATAAAGTACAATTACTTATTTGGGTCGTTATATAAAGTCCAAGATTCGTATCCAATCTTTTGCCAAAGTAAGAACGGACAGAAAAACTGTAAAAGTGTGCATTTCTGAAAAAATACATATATTAATAGTGAAAATGCTGAAAAAAATGACAAAAAAAATGAGTAATTTATTAAAACTTTTTAGAGAGTCAGACGGCGATTAGAATTACGACTTGGAGCGTTAGCTCCACAAACTGTGGTCTTAATATATTGCTTCAAACGTATGCTTGATTTCATCTCAATTTACAACAATCTACAGAGATATGTTAAGATTGTATTATAACTTCTAAACATGAAACGAGCTAATACTTGTGTCATTTATATATCCCTGATTGATCTTTATGTCAAGAAGATGAATGGTCTGTGGATTAAAACCTTCTGTTTATAAGAACTACTTTAAACATGACATTCTCAGTAAATGAACCTTAAAGAAGTTTTGGCGTGTTAGCGACGTTAATAATTTCAGATTTTTTAAAAAAGAAAAAGCAATTTCAGAATTTACATGTCTAATTAAATTCTGTCGAAATCGATAATGAAAGAAAGTTCAATTCCCTGAGTTAACGTATAACAATTAGAGAAGATAAGTGTCTCCAATGACATGATATTGCAGTTTTTATGTAGCGAGAAAAGTAAATTAAGCACAGACGTATAACGGAAGAATCGGTACGGCTCAAAAACATCTGTCAGAGTAAGGTTTTTGAAATAGTTAAAAATCTTTCGCCACCACCAAGACACAAATAGTAGAACGAATTTAAATCTATTTTTAGTTTCTGGGGATGACCATCTCGATAACTAATGTCTCTTTAATGAAAGCAGAAGAAACTCAAAGATGTTGAAGCCAAAAAATGTCAAATCATATCAAATATCGGATAAAGAAGAAATTAACAAATACCTCGAAATCAAGAGGATACTCCGCTGACTTACTCCTTTACCTTTTGAACCATTTTTTTATATCAGTTTTGGATTTTAAATGCTGTTGTAATCTCTACTGAAGAAATTTAGATGTTGATAGTAATATTTCTTAGCAATTTCGTAATGTTTTATTTAACAAAAAATCTAAACTACTGCAAATGAGTGGTTTTCAGTCAATATTACATTTGATTGATTCAATGCAAATCATTACAATTGTTTTTTTTTTCAAATTGATTGAGGATTGTCAAAATCCATAGTACAGAAAGACAAAATAGGTGCAAAACCTACCGACAAAATTGTTACGGTTCCGCAGTTGTCTTCAGTTGCAATTGGCACGAGCATTTAAAAGAACAAGTGGATTAAACCGGCACGCCAAATCTATCCTTCAATAATTTGTGGATAATGCGCTTACATTCTGTATACTTTGATGCCTTCGGATGAGTGTATTTGGTGACGGTTGCCTAAAGCTTCCTAAAATAACCGGTTGTTGCTTTTAATTATAAAACATAATTATGGAAATCATACTATGAATACTCTAAATATATTTCACTAGGCAAATTAAATAACAAATGATTTTACCTGAAGGATTTGTAATAAAAGTCAACATAACACATGCTTTAAAATTGATTATAGGATACCGATTTATTATTTTTATTTGAACATATCTTTTTGGAATGTGATGTAATTATGACTTTGGATTCGGTTTCAATATTAAATAAACTAGAATTCTTTATATTTGTTGAACACAATTACGTCGGAACCGAACAACGAAGCTTAGGCCAGAAAAGAGGAAAATCAATCACGACGAGGCAGAGGTAACACAAATGGATACAACATGACGAAGATTAACTAAAGCACTAGAAATGTTAACCCAAACTAAAGGAAGTATTATCCGGGGCCGAAAGGGCGAAAGTGATCTACTCCACCAATGTAACCGACAAAGGCAGCTGAAATATGGTGTTGAAACATCTGTTGGGAAGCTGATTGCTAAATGACATTTTATAACCCTTAGACAAAACCAATGTACAATCTTTGGCTTTTCTCTAACTCTCAATCGGCACCTAGTGAAAGTTCGATAACAATTGACTGAGTACACACTCAGACAATAACGAGACAAATATGTACCACTAACATCAACAATGAGGACAAACATACAAAACAACACATAAAACACGAGCACAAATCCTGGTCGACACTTTTTATTGTGTTTATAAAACTGACGGTAAAAATTTCCTTAGACAGTCCTTAAGGTATATCGGTAGTCTTCCGCCATTTTGAATCTGTTATTTATGCTGTTATGGTATTATCTGGTTTTCAAATATGCAAATATTTTTATATGTAACGAATCAATCAATATTATATCCATAATACAAAATGCAAAGGACCAACATGGACTTGATTTCACATATCTTTATCTAATTAAACGAGGTATGGTTACTTGATAAATAAATAGATTAGAAGAGGGTTTTTGAAAAAGGGAGATAATCTGATAAAAATATTTTACGTAGAAATCACAATGAAAATTCACATTTTACAAATTATATGGAAAAATTCGGTGACCCCCATTTTTCTTTATATTTTTTGAAAGTATGTTCAAAGGGCTAACACATGAGTAAAGAAGAAAAAAATCTATGGAAGAGTTTTAAAGAAATCAACAATATACCTGTTTTTCCCTATATATTCATTAGAAATATTTGATTATTTTGATATTAGTTATTTCAAAAACAAGCACGCTGACCCCCTTTTTTATTTTTTTTTATTTCAATGCTTATATAATAAGGAAAGTTTCCTGCAAAAATAAAAAAAAATCTATGGTAAAAAATTTGGAGTACCCATCTACCTTAAAGAACAATGGCGCGTAAAAAAGCATCAAAAATATTCTAACTATATCGTAGATTGTCAGATAATTTTAGGAAGAAGCAGAGAATCCGATTAAGCTCATACGAGCTGGTAAAACAACTAATATACTAAAAATTCAAAATACTTAACGGAGAGTCTAATCACCGTAAATGTGCAAAAGATAGTTCACTTTATATAAGTTAATAGCTTATTACATATCTGCGTTTATTAATTTAAATTGAGAAGGCATGCACTTTCTGCATGCAATTATACTATAACTTGGGAATGGAAGTCTGTATTATAAATTGTACTAATTTTAATGGTAAGATTTCATGTGGAAATGACTACAGCCTTACATACATTTGTTTCATGTCCTTTAAGTGGTGTACATAATTTAATCCTAATATTCACTAACAAGCGTAAATTTAACAGCTAAAAAGAACAACAAATATTTGTGCATGACCGGTACATTTATGTTAGCACTGTATGACTGTATTGTTTAATTCACATGGCATTTATTTCAACATCGAATGCAATTTATTCCATATACGTTTAAAAGATTTCTTGTAATTTTCTCCGACTTAAATGCACATCGATTTTATAAATCATTATGCGTTCTGACTGTATGTGAAGGGAGAACTTCAAACAACACACTTCTGTTTTGCATATTTTACATATTAACAAAGGTTTATAGGTTTCTTATACAGTCATTTTACTGTTGTGTTTTTATTTTTTGTTTCTATGGACACTTTTTACATAGCATATGCATGATATCATTAACTCGTTGGAATTTTTCTTGAGAAACCAGAATTCGCAATATCTATTATTCTATTCAGATGATAACACCTTATGTTAAAGAGTTTCCAAAGTAAGACCCTATATGCCTAGTGATCTTTGTCAAATCACTTGGATAAGGCACTTCCATATATGCGTGTTGTATTAACAAACACGTGTTAGTGTCTTTAAATAGATACCAAAGATAAAGATAGTGATAAGCACAGACATCCATATTTTGTAACATTTTGGTTGGCTTACAATGTATTCCGAAACTGTTTTAATATGTCCCCGGATCGAGGATGGGGGCATACTGTTCTTGTCCTGTTTGTGTGTGTGTGCGTCCGAAAATTTAACCTTTGCTATAACTTTTGAACTTTGTAAGATAAACTTCTCATACTTGGCAAGTGTATTGGTCTAGTCAGGAGGAACATGATTGTGAAAAAAATTAGGTCAGGTCAAAGGTCAAGGTCACAAGGGTAAAAAAGGGGTAAAGTTAGGATTTTCACATACATGTATTTGCTTGCAGAATCTTAATTATTCATCGTATTGAGATGGGGTTTCTTTTATTGTACAGCTAATAATTATAATTGCATATCTATAGTATGTGCAAGATTTGAGGTCGCGCTCACTATTTTTGAGAAAAAAGAGGCCAAAAGGGGGCCAAATTGGGAAAAATATTTTTTTAAATTGTTTTGTCAGATCTTGATGCAGTTTTTGTTGTTGTTGATTTCTTATAGCATGCTAAAACAGATACATTTAACAATTTAAACCATTTTCAATAAACCGAGGCCCCAAAAGGCTTCGCCAATTTCAGAATAAATAGGTATATATGTAAGATACACTTTAATAACTTGGCAAGTGTACAGGTCTAGTCAGGAGGAACATAAATTTGCAATTTTTTAGGTCAGATCAAAGGTCAATGTCACCGGCTAAATTTGGTATTTTCCCTTGTTTGACTGTAGGATTCTGGGGGCATATGTAGTGTTTCACAAAAACATCTTGTTGGTTGAAAAAATGGCGGAAAGGTTGGACAGCTCCATAAAAAATCTAGAAAACGGGAAAAAGGTTAGCAGGCTAAGATACAAGCAGGTCATGTACTTCACCAAGATCAGCAAATAACTAAATATCGAAGTAACTGTGAATTTATTTTCTGCATATGCGCATTTCGACAACTCTTCAGTGCAGATAAAATCAAAACGAACTCAAAGATGTTTAAAACCTGATAGAGAACAAATAACCAATATGATCTAAATTTAAAGCCAAACTCAGCTAAGGACATAGCTTTGCATGAGGGAGATACTCTTTAGTTTTCAACAAAATTTCACTAATTTAGATATAATTGTAAAATTCCAAAAATAATCGGCTTTCGGGTCAGTACCGAAGTACTGACTACTGGGCTGGTGAATACCCTCGGGGACTAACAGTCCACCAGCAGTGGCATCGACCCAGTAAAAAGATATCCCGTTACAACTTGAGTTGAATCTTCAATTACTCTGTATACGCTGAACGCTGAATAGAATTTAAAAATCACAGGAAAACATGAAAAATGATTTATTTTGGCGTTTTATATAATAACAATCAAAATAAAGAGTTTGAAGGACTGTGAATTTGATTACAACACTTTTTATATAAAATCATAAAGCCATCCATTTTCCTGCAGTCCTTATATAGCTCATACTCAAGAGAGATAATAAAAAATGAACATCTCCATTACATCTGATATAGAACAATTGAAGTCGTGGGACGAACAACGTAATTATATCACAACAAATTGCCTGAAATAATAATATAATGGGTCAAAATCGTGTGATAATAATGAACAAACTCGGTCATGCGTTTATTCCCCCCTCCCAGGATTTATAGCTGTAATATTCGTTACAATGCATGGTCATTGGAAAAGCGATGACATCATTGTAATATCACTTGATTTAAACATATGGGCAGAAACAGATTTTCTGCATCAACCCACAAATCTATCAAATACTGATTTTTTTATTATTAGAAAAAAAAAACAAACAAATAACTAAATACCGAAGTTACTGTGAATTTACTTTCTGCATATGCGCATTTCGACAAATTATGTCTCATCAGTGCAGATAAAATCTAAACGTTAGGAAGATCATAAACTCAAAAATGTTTAAAAACTGATAGAGAACAAATAATCAAAGTGATCTAAATGTAAAGCCAAAATCAGCTAAGGACAGAGCTTTGCATGAGGGAGATACTCCTTAGTTTTGAATAAAATTTACAATTTTAGATATTGTAAGATTTCAAAAACAAAGAGATAATCAATGAACGATATCACTGTACTACATGTCCTGCTTCAAGATTTTTTAGCACTTAAAACAATGTTACACTTGCAGCAAGGATTAATGTTTCTTGTGCTGAGAAGTCTTTTTTGTTATATAAAATTATAGCGGATAAGAAATATTTCTGATATGAGCCTTGGGCTTTTTACAAAGAACATTGATCGCCTATTCAATCATCCGTTCCCCGTGAACGGAACACTATTTGACGTAAAGGGCTGGATACTGCTTACAGCGTCTAAGACAGTAATTTCAATGACATCGTCGTAGCATTGTCGATTTGTTATGCCAATTTAGACTCCAAACCATTTTTCAGTATATATCGTCGTAAATAGATCCGGGTCAAGGATTGTATATGCTAATTGATTTGTTAATTCAATTGGTCAATCCTCCCAGACACATATGGTTTACAAAATGTTTTTATCCCAACAAAATTAGGATAGTAATTGACCATCTGATGATTCTTGGTGTAATATAAACACTCAGATGACAATGTATCAACGCTTAATGAGAGGAGTCAACCCGGGAGACATGAGAATTATCTCCGACTTCTTCATTTAAGCTAAAACTTTGTGAAAACGTCATCAAGAACATTTTATGTAATACGTGCATTAACGAAAGAAAACATTACACAGAATACGGAATAATATTTCATATATTTAGCGTAATATTTCCTACATGTGTATTTCTATCAACTTTTTATTAGATAATAAAAATTTAATACGACAGATTTCAATTGTCTATTCTGTGAAGAATGAAAGGTACGACACATTTCCCAGTTCAGTTCAAAACTTGGGTAACATTATCATCATCAGGTTAATTTATAAATCTGTGGTAACCTAAGCCATTATTCCAACAGTTTAATTCCACACTAAAAGATCTTATTATCGTCTAAATCTCACATGGAGATTATTCAGCTGGAAACTAGAGATGGAAATCATTTTGCTTAAACATCTTTTAAGTATTTAAAACGCACAAATGCTCTCTTATAAAATTATTATAAACATTTTTATTGTATAGATCGCGGCTGAAGATTCGTGTCCCTTCAGGTTTGTTTCTATGCAGATTTGTTTCTTTATTCGTATGAAGCCAGGTTCATACAAAGGCTAGTTCAGACAAGAGGCTCTCAAGAGCCTGTATCGCTCACCTGGACCATGGCCAATACATAACTTCAAATCAACTTATATGTTAAAGGGTCTCATTTTCAAACTATGTAAATAAACATTTATGTTATATGATCCAACTTTAATTTAACTATTTTCCCTATTGCATGCCATCTTGAATAATGGATGGATCTGCAGGACACAATTTTAAAGAAAATTAAGTATTGTGCCAAAGTTCATTTCCAACTGGCCAAATGGTTTTAAAGAAGAAGATCTTTGAATGTACTCCTATATTAAACTATGTTTCCCATTGGTAGCCAATTTGCATTAGGTGCAGACTTGAAGGACATCTGTTTTAAAGGGGACCATCTAAGATACATTGTGACTAGCCAAGTTGTTTCTGATAAAAAATTCTTTATATGCTCTTTCCATACAGTCGAGTAATAAATTAAGTTCCCCGCAGATGGCCATGTTGGATGACATTTAGGCATAAAAGTCACAATACATATATATATTACAGTCAGCACCTCATAAGCATCATAAATGCCAAGTTCTATTCAAATCCATTCAGTGGTTTTTCAAGGTTAATTCATCAACTGCTCACTAAAGATTGTATTCACTAATTATTTTAAGATTAAGCAGTCAATGAAGTTGATAAACTAATTCAACATTCATTTTAGCATTATACATTAGAGTACCTGAAATATACACAATATGTTTATATAGGAAAATCATTACAACATGAAGTAAGGTAAAGATTAAGAAAGTATTTTTGCAAAAAATTGCAGAAATTTGCACAAAAACACTGTTTTTTCTCTAAATTATATAAGAAATAATTTTTAAAATAAAGTGATAGTAGGGAATTTCTCTACAGCTTAAAAGAAAAAAGTTAACCAAAGAAGATTTGAACACAGAATTTAAAGGGAGATAACCCATAACCATATGGCATTGGGGGGGAGGGGGGTTGGTGAAAAACGGCCAATAAATCATACACAGGCCTTTTGATTTTCTTCAAAATTTCAGAGTATGTAGATCTTGATATGCTGAACATTTTTTTAATTTACACTTCACCTCTATCTATTACAGTTTTTGATATAAAAAATAATAAATCAGCAAATTTTGAAAAAATTACGGAAAAGGGCTATAACTCTCAGACAGGTCTTCCGATTTTTCTTCAAAATTGCAGAGCAGATAGATCTCGGCATTCTGAACAATTTTACCCATGTCAGATTTTTGATATCTGCAATGGTTTAAAAGTTATTTGCCAAAAACAGCAATTTACCCCTATGTTCTATTTTTAGTAACAGCAGCCATGTTGTTTGGTTTTCAGACTCCTCGGATACAATTTTGAAAGTACATACCCTGGTGATGATCCAGGCCAAGTTTGGTTTAAATTGGCCCTGTAGTGTCAGAGGAGAAGATTTTTGAAAAAAGTTTACGACGGACGACGGACGACGGACGGACGGACGACGGACGACGGACGCCAAGTGATGGCAAAAGCTCACCCTGGCAGAGCCAGATGAGCTAAAAAAGGACTATAAGCTAGCCCAATCCTTTAATTTCAGTTTCCGTTATATAGATGATGTTCTTTCATTGAACAATCCTCAATTTAAGGATAACCTTCATCTTATATACCCAAATGAACTCGAAATTAAAGAAACCACTGATACACCATCGTAAGCATCATACCTGGACCTATACCTCTACATTGACAACTCTGGACTCTAAAAACAAAACTTTACGACAATTGTGATGATTGCGACTTTCCAATAGTGAACGGGAATTAATATTCCCACATCTGTGGCATATGGCGTGTACATTTAACAACTCGTTCGCTATTGCCGTGCCTGTAGTTTTTACTGCGATTTTGTCAACAGAGCGAAATTACTGTCTCAAAAACTTATGCATCAAGGGTAAAAACTATTATTATTACGGGAGGGAGAATCGTTTATTAAATATTAGTTGTAATAAATAAAAAAATACCGAAGTAACTGTAAATCTTGTTTCTGTGCTTCTAAACTTAAACAACCAATAAAAATTTTTTATCTCGTGAAGGAACAATACGAAAGGGTACAGAAAACATGTGGTCACTTGATAATGATGGTATGGCTTTGTTCGATCATGCTTTGTACTTTGTATATTCGGTAAATGCAGCAACGTTCATCCCGTTGTTGTCGTCTATCTGTAATATGCATATACTACTGACAAACAAGTGTGATATTGAAGGCGTAAGGCATTTCGGATAATTCTTTACAATATTTTGTGTAAGTTATTGAATCTTGGATTATTTAATTAATATAGGATTCGATATGTTTTATACAGGGCATTAGCAGTATTGATTGATAAACACAAAAGTTATGCAAAAATAATATAAAATATGGAAATTGTCCCGATCACTGATTTGATAATTTTCTTTTGATTTTCTAACGCTTATCCATTTATCATTTTTGAATAATAAACAGGGATTATAATGAAGTCAAGTTTGATATGTCGATTTCGTTTTGGTGCTTGCGCACCTGCAACATATATTTTACGAAAGGATATGGAGTAAATGAACATGAGACCATAACACATATGTTAACTCCAACTGCAATAAATTCTTAATTGGCTGTATGGCCGAAAATTAATTCCTCATCAGCAAAAATAAAACCCCAAAGTAGGAAGTCCACAATTTCAAAAAACAAAAAAGAAATGTTTTTTTTTATAAAACCAAACAAAATCTTTTCAAGATATTTTTGAGTCGTAAGTATTGTATTTTTCTTATTTAAGTTGATCGTATTTACGGTAATATGTACATATTTATGCAATGATTACGAAATGGTGGTCTCAAAGGAAATATAAGCAATAAACATGTTCAGACATAATTCAAAATGAGATAATAAGAGCCTTTCGGGAATTTGTTAATTTGCTTTTTATTTTCATATTGAGTAGATTTACTGTATATAGCAATGTCTTTTATAAATTTTCTTAGAAAATTGAAAACATTTTATTAACTTTATATTGGGTTAACTCAATATGAGAAAATTAAAAAGATTAAAAAAGATTAAAAAGAATGGTGTTGTCAGAGAATTATGAAGAAATCTTCAATAAGCCAGAATATTAAGTAGTGTAATGTGCCACGATGTCAAACCATAATGAACATCATCATTATTGTTAAATACTAGAATAAATATAGATTACACCAGAAGATCCCGTTAATTACCATATTTTATCCACTAGAGATAGTTAAATTTTGAAATTTTAATTGCGAGGCTTGCCGAGCATTTTAAAATTTTAAAATTTAACTATCGAGAGTGGATAAAATATGGTAATAATCGGGATATAGTGGTGTAATCTTTTTCTCTAATGATAAATGATAAACACCGAGAGTTGTATTCCGAATAGATTTGGCGGGAAATAGCACGAGGCTTTATTCAACATACGTTGAATAAAGAAAATTTATCCAATGGGTCAAAACCGGTTTAAACTTGACATATCATTAGAGAATTGATTATTACTAATCAGTAAAAAACTACGTCTTAGGGGATAAGAAAACGTACATTACAAGAATATTTACTACATGTACTTGAAACACGTGTAAATTTACTGTTTTTAATGCAACTTGGGTAATTTTTGTATCAGAATTGCAAAGTAAACCTTTAGTTTTGTTATGCTGTACACATGTTTGAAGGAGTAAGCTCTCATCAGCAGCATTTTAACAAAACATGGAAAGTCATATATAGTTTTAAAGAAGGTCTCATTACCAAAAAATGTCGAAATAGGTGGCTTAATTCAGAACCAAGGATATATACAAAGAGCAACCCTTTTCTTAACGAGTTTGAATGTTGATGAAACAAGGTAAAAGTTTTGTATCAGATTACTGGGCTGATAAATACCTTCGGGTGACCTCTGGTAAACCAGACATTGGCATCAAGCCAGAGGTTTCCAAATACAAAGATACCAAAGATGCAAAATAAACAGTTATGAAAAAGAAAGGAAATGGGATAAATGTCAAGGAGACAACATCCCATATCCAGGTTAAACCGACCCAAAACAAAGTTTTTTAACAAGGAATCTCAAAGCAGCAGCATTAAAGTCATATCAAAGACTAATTAACATTTCACCAATTCTAGGGTTGTCATCTAGTTTGACTTGTACATGACTCCGGCTTTTATTTGGACACAACAGAAGGTCTATCACTGTGTTTATATTGCATTTATATTTTCCCCCTGCTTCGTCTTTTTGACTCATTGAAGTTGGCTCTTGTCATTATGTTCAGTAATTTTTTTATTACCCCTATTTGTATTCCTCTTCTGAATACACAAGCCTTTATGCTTATGCAGAAAGATATTTTGAATGTCTTGAAGGTAAAATACTGTGTACATGTATGGAATATTGTTAATGTCTCCATAAACTGTACAAAGTTTATATTCTATTTGCTGGCCACACAAAATTGATGGTAGAAGTCTAACCTATGACAATCTGCAAGCCAAAAAAAAAATAAATAAATAAATAAAAAATAAAAAAAAATAAATAAAATAAAATTAAAAAAAATTACAATCTTGGAGACACATAAAAGGGATAAATTAATATCAATATCTGAAATAATGGATTTCCTTTGTTTTGGTTCTAGTGCTGCTGATGAGGAATTAATTTCCGAAATGGCCATACAGCTCATTAAAATTATTGCAGTTGGAGTAAACATTTAGGGCTTACTATATGGTGTGAGGTTCCTCACTGTGTAGAAGACCATATGGTGACCCCTAGATGTTTTGTTTTTGGTCGTTTTAACCTGGATATGGGAGTTTGTCTCCTTGACATTTACCCCATTTCCTTTCTTTTTCATATGTTCACTTACTCGTAATACATACAACCAATGTACTTACTCGTTTTCTCGTTCATATCTTTTCGTAAAATATATAAAATATAGAATAATAAGTCCTACATTATCTATCTGTTGGCCGCAGAAAGGAGAAACACAAAAGAAAGTCACTTAGTTACCTACGTGCTACACAACAGAGTTTACATCTGCCAATCTGTGGCCTACACAAAATTTAGTGAATTTGACCATCTGCATCACAAACAAAAGGGACGGGAAGTTACGTTATATATTCGGCCCTCGGCCCTTTGTACGCCAAACAAAAATCGATGGAATAAAATGTCAAGTGCATCTGTGCAGGCCACAGAAAAGGACCAGAATGATTAATGTACGTCTATATTCGGCCATATGCTGGTCATGCAAAAAGGCATGGAATAATAAGTCAATTTACTAACGGCCAAAGCTTTGTTACAAAAATATTGTAATGTGCGAAATGCATGATAAACTTTCCGCACGTGCTTCAGGTAGCAGCGTAGGCAGCGTCGGGAATGGTTGACGCCCACATCTAGAAGTTGTGAAGGATTTGCTTTTGTTTTACTTAACAATTGTTATAGAATATATAACTAAAATATTCTTTACCATAGTTTCTACATTGTTAAGTTTGGTGTATAAAGGGTTAAAAGGGCATATTTTTTTCGTCATTTAATTGTCATCAATAATTCCCTTATATCTCAGGGAAATATCTTTTATTCAAACCGAACTTTATCGTTCAGACAACATGCTTGAAACAGTGATTGTAATAGATGTAACTTATTCAACTTAAAGATGGCTTTCTAGTTATTGACCGCACTAGCTTCAGAAATAATCAAATTGCTTCAATAATAAATAGTCACCTAGACCTCGTGTTCTATAGAATATCTAATGAAACATTTAACTTGTTTGTAATTAAGAAAGACGAATCTGTTTTATAGTGAATATCTATTGTCATCATCGTCCGTTTGTTCACGGAACGGATGCGTAGGTTTCTTAGAGAGAACCAAACTATCTCGTTTTCATGGAAGATTTTTTTTCTGTTTCGTAATAAAGTCAATAACTGAATTTGAACATATTCTTTAATTGAGACCTGCCTTATTTGCATTGATGTAACAACCGGATATTTAAAACAACGACAATATTAATACAAAATACGCAATGAATGAACTGCAGTAACAATCAACATTATATATAATAACCATTATTTCTATCTCTAACAATCTGTATGCTACCGTCAATTATAATTTAACATTTTGTAATTTTATTGGAATTTTATTACTTCTCTTCAAGTTTATTTTCTTTTGTTTTGTGTAATGGTAAGCTACATACTAATTAATTTAGTGAAATACCAGCTGAGAATCCATGTAAGAGTGAAAGCTAATGCAACAAAGTATGGAAAGGTCAAAAGATAATTATCATCATCACCTACAAAATGTAACCCGAAAACCAATTATATCAGGAAACTTGCAATATTTAGATTTTACAAAATTTTGTTCAAAACAAATGAGTATCTCCCTCTTGCAAAGCTCAATAATTAGCTGGTTTTGGCTATTTATTTATTTATTTATTATTATTATTATTATTATTATTATTTTCTTATTGATTATTTGTTCTCTATCAGCTTTTACATATATTTTGGTATATGGATTTCCAATTCTTTTGATTTTATCTGCACTGAAGAGACATAAGTTGTCGAAATGCGCATATGCAGAATCAAAATTAACAGCAATTTCGGTATTTTGAAGATGCAGATTAATGATAAATGTATACGGAAGAGAAAAGTTTACAACTCTAGCAGCATTTCTTTTAATTGCAGTTGTCTTTATGCCTGTGCTGATTGATGGGTGATATCCCAGGGCACCAACACCCCTGTAGTGCTGGGAGGGTACCGGTTTTATGAAAAGGTGTCAACTAATTTTAAAGATTAGGCTGTAACTTCGTTAAGGAAAGCTTTTGTCCTAAGCTGATTTTAGTTTCTTTTGAGCCTTTTAAGTTATTTTCTTTCTGTCAGCTGTTAAATATATTTTAACTTTCGATCTTCCAAATTGATTGATTTTTATTTGCATAAAAGAGAATCAATTGTTGAAAATGTCTATGTGCAGATATAAATTAAGAAGAGACTGCACATATGTATTCAAGTGGTGCAAGGTTAAATAGTAAGATACCCGCAAACCTCATTTTACAAAGAACAATTTAATTGATTTAATTAATTAATTTAATCAGTTACTCACCAAATGTTCATCGTGTACTATGTTACAACTCTAGCTTTCCTACGAGGAGGAATGACCCGGTTACCGAAAGCTATATTTTTTATATAGCCTAAGTGGCCGAGTGGTCTAGGGCGCTGGACATAGTGCAGGCGGTGTTGCCATAAATGACAACAAGCAGGGGTTCAAATCCAGCCGAAGACCTTGCTGGATTTTCCGATGTAAACAGGTTTAAAAAGATGATGTTCATCACGGTTGGCATTCGGAATCATATATTCTCAGCTCACCTTACCAAGACATTATCACCAATTTAATTCCATTGCTTTTTTAATCCTAAGCATTTCTTTAATTGATAAAAGATAAAATTTCTCTTATTTCAAGTTGCCAAATTGCTTCTCCAACGTTTTTATTTGATGTGCATTGAAGAGACATAAGTTATAGACATGGCATTCTGCAGACTTGGGACCAATGCATCTCTATATCATTGTAAACTATCGAGATTTTGTAATAACTCTCTAATGTTGACAAGTTAATCATTACATTGTTCAATTGACTGCAACCATTTTGATTGTACATCAACTTTACATCTTGTGCATCTATTTCTCTTAATGTAACATGAACCTGATAGAATCCGTGGCAATTACATTTAGTACGTTTCCTAGAAATTGAAAGCAATTCTCATAGAAATTATATCAGACTTGTTCCTATCGTGATTTTATATCACAGATAGTACTAGACATGTTTAGTATTCCGGTAGGGGTGATAACAATCATTAACCAATAATATTGTCAAAACGAGTGAAACATGATTAAAGTTCAAAAATCAACAGACCAATCGTAAAAAGAATACTTATTGTATTCCTTATTACTGCTTGGATGTTTTCAACAATAAACATGTTTATGCTGATTTTACAATTGAATTAGTTTGAAAAAAAACATTTGTGATATAGCAACGAAGGACTATAGGTGACTCAGAAATTAGGAAAAAATGAGTTTATTGGTTAATCTTGAACTGTGTTTTTAGATTATCTTTGGGACCAAGAGCAAAGCTAGGACACAATTTGTCAAAAGCGTCACAGTTTTCACTGGCCAGCATTTAACTGATTAATTTCTGACCCTGCTGTTTTGATAGAAAATTACAAAGGGGAAATGTAGTACATACCCGGTATATACATTTTGGTCTTCTATGTTCAGATGTCCAATGCCGATAAAGTGTTCGAACTGACACATCCAACAAATGAATAAAATATTGCTGCAAACAACGGCAATGGAAGGCACAAGATAACATAAATGAAAGTCCAGAGATAAGGCCACGGCAAGAGCACCAGAGACAAATATATAAATTCAGAATTTATACACCATATATTCAAAGAGCTTTTCGGGCTTTTGCCTTGCTTCTATTTAAGGCTTGGAATTGTGACTTGCAACGCATTTTTGGTATTTTTTTTCTTGGGATTGGAAGGTGGCGTTGACCAGTTGTCCCGAAGATTCTTTCAACACCATATTCAAGCTAGATGAGTGACCTGTGCCATGCGTGGAGTAGATCATGCTTAAACTAATGATACTTCCAGTTTTTTTTGTGAGATTCACACTGCTAGTGCTTCAGTTTTGTGGCATTCTTGTTCAGTTTTGTTTATTTGTTTTGTCATTATCATGCTGTCTAAATCCGTGTAAAATGTGGGTGGCCCTGATTTAGCATTTTTGGTTTGGGATTTTCCCGTTCTCCTTTTTTGCTATAGTATTCGTTTGCCGATGTATTCAGCAGAATATAATATCAAAGATTTATAATTTATTATTTACTTATAAGATTAATAAGTTCCCACGTTTGCCTAATCAACATCAAAATAAGAGTAAAAAATCATTGCCAACAAAAATGTTTAGATAACTCTTTAGCTATGCTTTGATCAGAATCTGTTGTTGAAGACTTTACTGTATTATCACTTGTCTTATTTATGTTGGTCTTATATAGTTTTGTCGTGTAGGAGAGAATATCAATTGATTTAATTTTCAAGTACAATGAAACCTGTCTAAACCGGACCCCCTCTCCCCTGGAACTGAAGATTTTGTTCGCTTAAATTCTTTTCAGAAGTCAAGTTTCCACATTTTGATAACAAAGAGAAAAGTAGTATATGAGTACAGTTCACTTAGTATTTGTCGAGGTGGAGCGAGGTGGAACCGGAAGTGACGTCATCGGAAGTGGCGTAGACCGGAAATCACATGACAGAAGTCACGTAGTCACGTGACCAGAACACGAAGTGTTTTTACTGCGCATGCACAACCGGAAGTAGCCCTATTTGAGGCCCAAGTCGGGCCTATTGACCGGAAATGACGTGTTGGAACAACACGTGACCCCGCAGGGGTGTTGTATGACCTTATTACATAACGCATGTGCAACCGAAAGTGGGTGTGTATCTACTGTAAGTAGCCATGTTGATAGGAAATGACGTGTTGAAAGAGTGCAAGACCCCGTAGGGATGTGGTTTCACCTTACTACAGTGTACATGCGCGACCGGAAGTGGGCATAGCCCCAGGTATAGACGGGAAGTGGTCTTATTGGAAGCCCTAGTCGGCTATTTTAATGGACAGTCATGTATGTTCCTAAGTCGGAAGGACTCGGGCGTGGTCGTTCGGATGTTTTTGGAAGTTGTCGTTGTCTTGCATTTTTGATGGTGTTTTCTTTCAGATCCGCGTTCTTCAAGGGAGGTAATTTTGTGGTTGTTGATCTGTAGGTGTCTTCTATCACGTCCGCGTTCATCGTGCCCATTCAAAGGGTTGTTAAGCACCTTGTTGGTTGCTAGGTGTCTTCTATCACGCCCGCGTTCATTATTTGGAAGGGGACATAAACTCTTGCTAGTATTTTTCCTGCAATTTTTTTTTAAGTTTGTTGATTTCGCCCGAGGCTTAGGCGAGATAATTCGGGATTTATTGATGTTTGTGCTAGTTTATATTTATGTTCACCAGTATTAAATGAGACTCACGCGTACGTTTTTTGCTGTGCTCGCGTGCTCATTTCACTATATTGCTGCTGCTGCTGTTTCAAGCTTAGAAAAAAAAAATGCAAAATGTGAATTTTGTGTGAATTCAGCCATTATCTACTGAATCCCTGAAAGGTCAATCTGCGTTTCACCATACTTGTGACTGGCTATCCAAATGATAGGCCGCATTACCCCTTCTAACCTATTCCAACTGTCTTTGGCCTATCCTTTTCTTAGATTAGTTGTCTTCGATTGATAGTGGGCAACAATCCAATACTATAAAAAGCTATCTCTTATCTATAGCTTACTTCTAAACCTATCTAGAATTATAGTCCTCTTCTTCTAACAATCGTTGAACTGCAATTTGATTGTTCAGTATTATGTACACCTTCAATCCATTTTGTCCCAAAACTCAGCCGTTTTAACGTTGCAATACTTTTATCTAAATGTTATTCTTTATTAGGTTTAGAAGTAAGCTATAGATCATTTGGATAGCCAGTCACAAGTATGGTGAAACGCAGATTGACCTTTCAGGGATTCAGTAGATAATGGCTGGATTCACACAAAATTCACATTTTGCATTTTTTTTCTAAGCTTGAAACAGCAGCAGCAGAAGCAGCAATATAGTGAAATGAGCACGCGATCACAGCAAAAAAACGTACGCGTGAGTCTCATTTAATACTGGTGAACATAAATATAAACTAGCACAAACATCAATAAATTACGAATTATCTCGCCTAAGCCTCGGGAGAAATCAACAAACTTAAAAAAAATTGCAGGAAAAATACTAGCAAGAGTTTATGTCCCCTTCCAAATAATGAACGCGGGCGTGATGGAAGACACCAAGCAACCAACAAGGTGCTTAACAACCCTTTGAATGGGCACGATGAACGCGGACGTGATAGAAGACACCCACAGATCAACAACCACAAAATTACCTCCCTTGACGAACTCGGACCTGAAAGAAAAACACCCTCAAAAATGCAAGACAACTTCCGAAAACATCCGAACGACCACGCCCGAGTCCTTCCGACTTAGGAACATACATGACTGCCCATTAAAATAGCCGACTAGGGCTTCCAATAAGACCACTTCCCGTCTATACCTGGGGCAACGCCCACTTCCGGTCTCGCATGTACACTGTAGTAAGGTGAAACCACATCCCTACGGGGTCTTGCACTCTTTCAACACGTCATTTCCTATCAACATGGCTACTTACAGTAGATACACACCCACTTCCGGTTGCACATGCGTTATGTAATAAGGTCATACAACACCCCTGCGGGATCACGTGTTGTTCCAACACGTCATTTCCGGTCAATAGGACCGACTAGGGCCTCAAATAGGGCTACTTCCGGTTGCGCATGCGCAGTAAAAACACTTCGTGTTCTGGTCAAGTGACTTCCGCTTCCTTTCACATGACTTCCGTCACGTGACTTCCGGTCTACGTCACTTCCGGCTCCACCTCGACAAATAGTAAGTGAACTGTACTCATATACTACTGAGAAATTGGAAGCTTTCGTTAAAAAGATAAGCCAGTTTCGGTTTTCGGAGTACAAGATATTCTTGTTTTGTACCTCTGGTACAGGACAAAAAAAGAAAGTCGCGGCCGATCACAGTAATTCTGTCGTCCTTGGCATCTCTTAGGAATATCGGATGTCAAGTACCGTCTCGTTGTAAACAAAGCGTATTTTGTGGCTATAAAACTGAGAAAAATAAGCAAACACGGTTGAAAATGTATGATTTAGAAATCTCAGACACCTTTGGGTAAGATTTCAGTGAATCTTTAAGCAATCTGAAACACGGAAATATTGCAATTATACCCTTAACTGTCTTAGATTTCAAGATTTTGCACTTCCATCTTTGTTATGTTATTATAATGCATTCAATGGAATACGTATAGTTTAGCATGCATTCAATATCCGTGTTACATCTGAAAGGAACGTTATAGTAATTGATAAATGACGCGAATGCAAATCAAATCGAATTACGTGTGAAATTGGGGCTTGTTAGTTATTATTATTATTTTTTTTTTTTTTTTTTTTT
>MJUU01008841.1:149907-210260 GCA_002080025.1 Modiolus philippinarum
AGCTTCGATCAAGTTGTGTAATAAGCGCGTTGTGTCACACAAATTATCCTTTTGGAGGAACACATTCTTATTTTTAAGTATTCATTAAATGCTTTTACAGAATTTCAATTAAATTAAAACGTTTGCGATATAGATGTTTAATAATTTGTATTGGCACGCGAATTTTATTTATTATAGTTATCACGATTGATTCATGTACTGCTGATAAGTAGGGAGCACTTGGTTACATTTCATGTGATGTTTCAGATTTAAAACCTTCAAGATTTGCAATCGTTGGCATTGCGAATTTGAATTGGGATAAGTTTATCGTTTTATTTTTAGTTCCCTCTGTTAAAAGTGTCAATTTGTCAATAATATTATCTTTAAAAGACAGATTTATTGTTTCATTCATATTGCATCCATCTCGTGTCCTCTGACTTCAGAGAATCAAATTGCTGAATGCTTTGCTTGATCTATAGATGATCACCTATCATCAACTATCTGTAATAACTAAGTGAGGGATGTACTCTACTTCAATTTTACAATGCAATTTGCTTGTAATTTACAAGAAACCAAATAAATGTAATTATCTGAGAGAAACAGTTCTAGTATATATCAGACATATTTCCCCTGGATGTTTTATGCCTTAGTGCTATTATTAAAGTGCATTTTCTTTTGAATATGAAATTCCTAGCTGCCATTCACTTAGATAAACACAAAAAGAGAGAGAAATCGGAGTGAATGCACATGAGATAAAGTGTCTACGAATACATTGTAAAAGCCAAGCAATGGGGCAATGCTTCTATTGTTGCTCATCACGAGACCTTCAAGAATGAGCATTGGTTGTACTTCATAGTTAGTTGAAACCGCCCCTAGCACTGATTTGAATGGAATACATCGCTAGATGTCGAGCAACGATTCATCGATCAGAAACAATGGAAGATATGGAGTAAATGAGCATGAGACAAACTCTCAACAAATACATGGTAGAACAAAGTAGCACTACTAGATGTCGAGCAACGCTTCATCGATTATTACTACGGAAGGATATGGAGTAAATTCACATGAGACAAAGTCTCAACAAATACTTGGTAGAACCAAGCAATTAAACAATGCCTTTATCAATGGTCTTATGAAATTTTCAATTATGAGCTTCGCTCTTATATCATAGTAAGTTCAAGACGTCCCCTAACCCATGCCTTTTTACTCCATGTATGCGGGGTCGTAAACAAACATAAAATTAACTGGCAACGTGTTCTTACAGTCGCTTTCTTTCGTCGCCCCACAAAAAGAATAACAGAAGATAATCATAACACTTAAACAGCAACAGGGTACTCAGCGAGTCAAAAGTAAGAAATCTAGGCATAATTAAATCTTTAGATGTAAGCACTATAAAAAGGTGGTTGGAATGACAGTTCAAATTGTAACAAATAAAGTGACAAAATTTGAAAGTGTGAAAGTGATTCAATTAAAACATATTAAAATAGAAATATGCATTTCATTTACGTTGTTCTTGAGGGAATTTCGCATATGAATGTACTGTCATACTTCCATACTGTTACACTTTGAAACACGTGTACAGCATAACAATATTTACTGTTTCTTATGCAGCTTCGGGTTTTTAGTATTTTGAAACCATGGGGCCTATGCCATTGCCGGTGGACTTGAAGTCCTCGAGGGTGTAGTCAGATAATGATTTGTCTGACCTTGCGTTTTATAGAAACTTACTTGCTAGGGGATTCATGGCGACTTTTAAGAACAACAATAAAACGTTGTTTCTTTCCTTGTTTTTACCATGTATTTGTAAAGACTTTATCTTATGTGCATTTGCCCCATATCCTTTCATTCACCAATTACTGTTTATCAAAATTCTAACCCCTGAAAAATACTGAGGCTTCATTCCGTGTATGACAGTCGCTGAATGTCCTTGGTAATAGATTTTGCCTCTTATTTCAATATTTTTGGTAATCAGTACTTCTTTTGTTTTACTTCTTTTGGATTATTGATTTCATATTATTTGATTCTAATGCTGCTCATGAGAGGTTACTCCTTGAAACACGTGTACAGCATAGCGAAATTTACTGTTGATTATGCAACTTCAGTATTTTGACATTTTAAAATATCATTTAGTCCATGAATTATTCTATATATCCATTACAAATGATAGGTTACAAATGACAAAAAAACGTATAATTTCATTGCTTCTATTTGATAAAACAAATCATAGAGCAAAACTTTCACACTCCGCATCACATATAATGCAATTTAAGGTTAGTTTTGCATCCAGTGCACAATATGATCCAGAACACATAGCGCAATATTACATGTAAACTCGTAACACAAATTCATTTAGAGTAACAACAAAATAATCGAACAATATTTTCAGCAGCCGAAATCCGAAGAGAGAGAAAAGGACGGGGTAGTTATAAAACCACCAGAAAAATTGTTAACAACAATGGCCCTGATTTGTTACAGGAATTTGCTTAGAAATGGTGTTTTAAACCTGTTATTTGGCGCACTGTACAGATAAGTGTAAACCACTTGTAAGATCAGTAAATATCGTCTGCCGAGGACTAAAGATTTTGTGTTCAACTTCAAATACCTTTATATCAAGTTATTATTTTTTTCTGTTATTCAATTTTTATTTATTTATTTATTATTTTTACCTTTTATTCGTGATTGTTTTGCTAACTACACGCTTTTCATGCCGACTTTATTAGCCATTTTACATTTTTAACATCAAAAAGGTTAAATGCATTAGTGCAATTTTAATTGTTTTAAGCAAAATGCAATACTAAGTTCAACTTCACATGCATCGCCTTTGATGTTATAAAATACAAGTGCTGCCACTTATTAATTTTTCTGCTTTGTTTCCTGAAATTTGAAAGCTTAACAGCATTTAATTAATATTTAGGGCAACTTTACGATGTAATTTTCCAACACAATCGATTATGAACAATGTCTTACAGATTAAATTTATGTCATCAAACAATTTGGTGCATAGATTATTAAGCAGGGATTCCCAGTCTGTTATGTTTAAGTTGCATTTTCTTATTTTAAATCGATTTTAATCAAAATGTGAGTATTGGTTTTTTCATGTAAGAAGCCTTTTATTGGTTGTCAGACGACCAACGCAAAATCAGATTCAGCGTTTCAGGTTTGAATACATAACCTGTTACAAATAGTTTCAAGGTTTTTGTTTTTTTTAAGTTTATTGAAATGAAAAGTATCGTAGTTCCCATGGTAAATCTAATTCTATATAGTTTGGAAGAGACTAAAGGACAAAAATTAGATAAATAGCAATGTATACTTGCAAAACAGTCATGGTTTTTTCGTAAATTTCACATTTACTCTAAAAAATGCATAGTGTTTGTTAAAGGGGCTAAAAAATAACGCTGAAGTGTATACAAAGAGTTAAAAAGGTTGAATGATATCATCAAAGACCTGACATTTATCGACAACCAGGGACATGTTTGAACAATTCACAACAACAGAACATAATTTGTGTAATTGAATCAAAGAAAAAGGTATAACTTGTTGCCTTACTACAAAAATCATCAAAATCGTGTTCCACGTATATAGCTATGAACAAATTACAACTGACAAACATTGTAGGGTGCCAATAAAACACACTGCTTTGATGTGTATCTGGTTAATAACTTGAAAAAGAAAATTAGAACGAATTTTCTACATGGTACATTCTTGAGCGTTCTTTACATTTGGGTACGAGATATTTACGATTTTTGTCCATGACAACAAGTACAGGGATATGGGTTTGTCTATAGGAAATAGGATATTATTGGGATATCTACAATTTTGACGCAGATGTTTTAATCCAGACGTAATAGGATATTGGATATTGGGATCCCCTTCTTGGTCTGTGCAGATTACCTTTGGAATGAATAAGTCATCTTTTTTCTACCAGCTTTACTAATACCTTCATTTCAGACAATTTTGCTTAAAACTAAGGAGCATCCTGCTCTTGCATTATATTGTCCTTTAACTAAAGTTGGCTTTCCATTCCGATATTTTTTTATTTTTGCTCTGTCAGATATTATTAACTTTTTGTTTATTGTCTTCCAAATATTTTAACTTGATCTGCGTTTGTCGAAATGCCCATATGCTAAACTAAATTTGCAGCGAATTCGGTAGTTTGTCGTTTCGTTTAGTCAAGACATGCATTCAAAACATCTGCAAGTACAATAACGATGGCGGAATTTAGAGAGTTATTATAAGATACGTTAGTGCATAGCGTTTTGAGCTGTGGCGAATGCTCGACTCTTATTCGACCAACCCGATTTGTCCGATTGAGCCATTGATACATAAAACAGAAGATATATCATCAAATGATATTTTACAGTAGTTTCCTTGTATAGCTTTTAATCTGTTTTCTGAAGGAAAATCCGGTTTTTAGAAGGTGATAATGGGGAACGACTGCCCGTTTGGTATATTTTTTTGTCCGGTGGAAATCTTACAGAATTTTTTTTGATGTCATATAGCTTGAATCATATCTTGTGATAAGACCTGCTAGGAAAAAAAACATTTCATTCTTGAATTCATGGATTTAGTGAATCTACTTCTTGAGTGTGTATATTGGGTACATCGTTGAATCAGTTTCAGTCTCTGTCACTATAGCTGGTCGATTCAATTCAATCCTTTAATCTTACTAGTACAGGTCGGGAAAACATCGGGTTATGGTCGGGAAGATCTTGTGTAGAAAGAATCGTGTTAGTCGAGTAAAGATCGAGTACTAATCGAGTTGATCTGGAAGTGACTTGGCATAAATCGAGAGCGAATGAGTTAAAGTCGGGGAGAAATCGGCATGATCTGCTAAAGTTTTTAAACTCGATCAAGGGAGATCCCTTTTCGACCTCTTCACGGCTAACTCGATCAGACCATGATTTATTCCCGACCTGTTTTCGACTTATAATGACTTATAATATCTTCACGATAATTTTTTTTGACATGTCAAAAATTCTCGGGAACAAAGCTCGAGTTCAGCAGAGTTAGTAAGATCGCCCCGATCAGGTCAGTAGACCGAACACGAGAACTCAAGATCAGTGTCCCGATCGATGAATATTCATGAATATTCATAGATCGAGTTCGGTAGAGTTGCTTTGATCGGCAGTGTAAACCTACCATAATTAAAAAACTGATGGCATAGTTAAATATTGCATTTTTATAATTAGATAATGTCTTGAACATATTCTTTGATAAGAGGAAAAGCTCGTTCTTGAAGGCATCACTGCTCCATTACTTTGTTTTACAATTTATTAGTTTCATGTAAATTTACTCCATATCTTTTCAATGTTTGTTACCAAAGTATTGTTCATGGCCGTAATATCATTAAAGGCTTCAATTAAAATAATAATAATAAAAAACAATCCGTTCAATCAAAATGTCACTTAAAAGATATCAGATCCCTGTAGAAAATCAGTTTTTGTCTGAACTGTTTTTTTTTTTTTGCATATTTTATAAGCCACAAATTTGAAAAAAAAGAGACGTTCTCTCTAAAACAAATGCAATTCAATCTGACCCGAAAGTTGACTTTATTTTGAAACTTGCTTTATTTAGATTTTAGTAAAGGACAAGGTGTGATAAGGGGGTGATTTGGCCTGAATATTTTCTTTTTTTTAATCGTTTGAAAGTTCAAATCCCACAAAAGAAAAAAATACAAAATTTAGAACCCATGACGTCACAGTTGGTACAGTTCTGACGTCATGTTCAAGCTACGTTTGAACGTTTTCATAGAAATGCAAGGAATTTGGCATCTTTTCGAACGGTTTTCCTAATCGGAATGTAGAGCGCATTCAAGAACCAAATAGATAATTTATTTGTTCTCTATCAGCTTTTACACATTTTATGGTTAATGGACTTCCAAATGTTTTGGTTTAATCTGCACTGATGAGAAATAAGTTGTCGAAATGCGCATATGCAGAAAATAAATTAACAGTAACTTCGGTATTTTGCTATTTACTACCACTGGGCCGATGCCTCTGCTGGTGGACTGTTAGTCCCGAGGGTATTCACCAACCCAGTAGCAGTACTTCGGTGCTGACCCGAACACTGAATTTATTGAAACTTGCAATATCTAAATTCCATAAGGTTTGTTCAAAACTAAGGAGTATCTCCCTCATGCATAGCTCTGTCCTTAGCTGAATTTTGGCTTTTCTATTTAGACCCTTTTGGTTATTTGTTCTCTATAAGCTTTTGCACATTTTATGGTTTATGGACTTCCAAATGTTTTGGCTTAATCTGCACTGATGAGACATTAGTTGTCGAAATGCGCATATGCAGAAAATAAATTAACAGGAACTTCGGTATTTTGCTATTTACCAGCTTGTTAGAACAGATGGGTTAGACCTCCCATATAAATATTTTTGTGGTTCTTGCATGCACTCTATGTTTCTTAGGAAAAAGTGGTCACAATTGGTCAAATTTGTTATTTCTCGACAAAAATGTGCAATTTGTCCCTCTTTCTACACTGATAAACTCTGTAACCGTACATCAAAACTTGAGAAATCTTCAGGTTTACTGTTAACACATATCCATAGAACGTTTCAACAAAAGATATTGTGAATTTAAGCAATCTTATTTTTTAAGGCCAAATAAGGTCCTTACCGCACCTAATCCTTTATTTGGTAAGAAATAAGGAGTATTAACATATAGTTCTGTTTTAGGTAATTTTGGCGTTCCATTTGGATCCAATCCATTATATATTCTTTATAAGCTTTTACACATATGTCGGGTTATGGTATACAAAATGTTGGTTTTTTTTATTCCCTGGACTGGAGGGACATAAGTTGTAGCAATAGACATCTGCAAAGTAACTACGGTATCTGTACGGATATTGATATTCTAGTACTGTCCCCTTGAGGATTGTGGTGTGTAATGTTCGGCCTTTCTATGTGTTGACTATTATCTTCAGCATGTAATTGTTTTTATCTACTTTCATAATTAAAACAATCGCAGTAGAAAACCCAAGGAACGAAGAACAAGATTACATAAACCAAACGCCAGAGACATGGCAAAAGCAAGAACATCAGGAGACGGATTAAATGTAATTAATTAATAATTAAATATATTAATTATTTTATCTATGAAAGTAAAGCGATGAAGACATTATAGTTAATCCTCTGAATCTTTTCATAGTGATGCTAAAATAGTTAGTAATTAACAGACTCCTCTCTTTAATATAAAACAGACTTTGTCTCAAACTAAGAAAAATTACTAGAAATGTTTTAGTTAATTGTTTTTTCATTGCGTACGTACAGTTGAACAATGACCTTCGTTTAAAAACGAACTAAATACCCACAGATTGAGTCTGTATCGGTCACCTGACAAAATGCTTTATGCTGATGAACGAAATTGATGTTTTATGTAGGGTCTAATGTTTGGTCATATTTTAAAACTGCAAAGGTCCCGACTTTGTACAAGCATTTCAAAAGAAATGGAAGATTTAATCCATAGGCAAATTATTTAGATTATTTTTTTAATATGCAGTAACGTTTTGGTATAAGGAGGTATTAATTTAGAATTACAGAATTGTAAGAAAATTCTGTGTTCAAGGAGTGTTATATTTTTCAAATGGTAAAATAAACTTGAGGACTAACTGTTCATGCATTTAACTCAAAATGCCAAATTTAAAATTGAAATTAATACATACAAATGATAGAAAAAGGTCACTTTAGGAGAAAATATGTACCTCATATAAGCGATAACAACAGTGGTTCATCGTTGTAATGAGAGAATTAAAATTGTGCAAGAACATATTTGTTTTTGGAATCTTCACGTAATTCTTTTATCTCTTATAATTTCTGTTTTTTTTTCAATTAGCATGAAATGCACAGTCGTAACTTTTAAGAAGATAACATTTGATAATAATATTTATTCAACAAGTAGTAAGTAACAAAGAAAATAAGAACACTTTTGGACTTGCATTAAATAAAATAATAAACTAAGCTTTTGAACTTTTTGTTTATTAACTAATTAATAAAATGATTATCACTTTGACATTCTAAAAGAAGTATAAATTCTAGGTAAACAGAAATGGCAGAATAATTCCATGAACAGTCCGTAACTAAGCAGATCTATTTACATAGTAGAATACATATATCATATGGTGACTTCAAGATGAAGATGAAGAACAACAATAAAAACATCATTCCATGGCTTGGTCCCATGTATTTGTATAGACTTTGTCTCATGTGCATTTACTCCGTTGTCTTTCTTTGTTAATCATATCAAATTTACACGTACACGATACTTGTAGCCTCAACAGTAAGAAAATGATAATGAAAAAGAATGATATTTGCAATCAGAAAAGGAATTTCTTTTACTTCCCGAAAAAAATTCAAATTGAAAACAACTTGGAATGTATAAGAATATTTAAATTATAAAACGTTGCTTTTAGAGTTAACTTTATTTAAATAACTACACATCTTACAATTTGTTTTGGTTGTAACTCGTAATTTGCGGATTCAGACAGGGTTGTGTCCCCTATCCTTTTAAATTTGATTGTTTTAGAGAAATCTGGATCTGTTACAAAAGTACCCAACATATCTTGATGGAAACCTTTTTTCAATATACCCTAGACTGCATCCAGGAAACGCTTCTGATATAAATTTCCTCGATATTTTTGAGTGGCCACCACTTGCAGTACCTAACCCTAGACTGCATCCTGGTAATGCTTCTGATATAAATTTGCCAGATTGTTAACGATAGTCAGAAAAAGCTTATGGCTCTTTTAAATTACATCCACGTCTATCACTTATGAAGTGCTTTTCCGAATATTGCTTAAATCATTTTATGAAAGAATGAAGACATTCCATATATACTAGTATCTGTCCATTTAAATGGCAATTTATTTTTACAATGACTTTTGTGTTATTTACAAAATACAAATAAAACAAAGCCAATGAAATACAACAAAATATAACGGCAAATTTATCTTCACTCGGCTGATAAATATACCCAATTACTGTGATTTATTGAAAGGATATAAAGAGTTAAGTACGCCATGTTAATGCATCGTTACGTTTTAGTTGTAATTAACACGGTATGTTGTTAGATCGATATAATATATAATGATAATATAAATTCCTAATAAATGTAAACATTACTTTATCTTAAATAAAGGAGATGGAATAGCATTAAAAACATAAACAAAATTTATAGCTGAGCGTCCAGTTCATTATTGTCTTTGATCTTAATCAAGTGTGGAAAAAAATAATCCTTTATTGTGATAATATTGTTTTAGTGTACTTCATAGCCTTGATTCAGATCGATCAGTTGTATTATACTTTGTGCAGATTATTTATTAAGAAGGGATTTTTTAGTGATCAAGGATTTAAGATTACATAAAAAAAATAAGAAAAACAGCAGCTTTTGTGAAGTTGGTCCTTGATTAATGAAACAGCTTGTCAACATCTTGTCCTCGGCTTTAATTATTGTTGTGGGACTGTTGTAATATGTTTAAATATTTATCATTTTGTATTTTTTGTAGTACAAGGTAATGAAGAAAAACACTGCTATTGTCATGTTTCAGTTACAATAACTGCTTCTAAGGATTTAATTAAGTTCTAACGTAACAACTGCATGCACCTAAGACGAAGTAACAGGACGGTTTGAATCCAGTTGAAACTAAAGCACAAAAATATCCCCGCCTCCCAATTTCCAAAAAAATAAACGAAATGTTCCCTTTATGGTGTCGGCAGATATTATATTCTCCCATGCATATATTACATTCATTTATGCAAGTTGTAATCAGAATCCTTGAAATGGTTTTAATCAGTAACAAATCAAAAGTCAAAGTATCTTCCCTATATAGTGTTAGGCATTCATGCACATATGCATTTAGTGTCCTTCCTTCGTTTGTTTTCATCCAAAATTTTTAAAATGGTTTATGAGAAGTTGCGCTTACAAACAGTGTAGACAGACGAACATCCTACATGTATATTTTTTGTGTACTTCACAAAACCTCTAGTCTAGTTCGATAAGACTTACTTGTAGTTCCCTAGCAGATTGTGGCATGTAATTATAATTTTCAGCCATTGTAGGTGTTTCCTGTTGTCCCTTTTATTGCATTTACATAATCATACAATATATAATTACTGGTGTCTATAGCTGTATAAGGAATTTTAGACTTATATACAATGTGTGCATTACATCCTGGTTTACAGGATACATAATCCTCCGATTTTTACATATAAAGCGGCGCTTAACGTTTACTTGGAATTGGGTGTAAATTATCCGGTAAGTACTGGTAAATACAACGGAAAGTATAGGTTAATAGCCATTCAATCCTGATAAAATTATAAGACTTATATACGATTTGTTGTCATGTCAATACACAAATGTTTCTGCTACGCAAAAATATAGACATGAACTTTTAACAAATCAAACAAATTTATAACTCATATTTTCTTATATAAATTTATTCTGCAACTTATACTAAGGCAAACATACTGCTCTTCAATTATATATTATTTGAACAAAATTATTATTCGAAGATTAACGTAATGAAGACCACAAATTGAGACCGAAATGTTGCAAATAAAGTAAGTAAGAACCGAAACGTCGGTTTAAAACGAATAATCCAAGGACAAGGACAACATCTGAAAACAACGAAAGGCACAACAAAAGCACGGCACAGAAAAGAAAATATAAAGGCATACCCACAGGTATATAGAGCAATACGAACCCAATAAAAGACAGGAGATCAGTTACACCGGTAGAGTAAACCTTAGATGCTGTAAAAGAAATGCTGCAATAGCTAAGGTTGCAATCCGTTTATTTGACTTAAATCAATATACCACCAATGTTACTTGCATTATGGACCGTGCATCATACGGAACATATCCTGTTTATCACGGGTTTTCTTGTTTGGTATATGGCGCTATTTTCTTATGTTCCGCATGTTCAATTTGGTTTTGTTTTGTAATTCTTTTCATTATTTGTTATCTAAGTGATCTATATTTTTCACCTAATATTTTCTAAATGATCATTCATGTCAATATTTCAAAAAATGTATATGATTGTTTATCTAATATACTATTTAATGATTGATTTTTGTTTAAGAAATAAATGAAACAATATAGTATGATTCAGATCTGTTATGCTTGTTGTATGGTTGTTATAAATTTCCATGTAACATATTCAATGTCCAATTCTTTATTCCGGATAATATCTTTACACTCCGTTTCATTCACCTTATCTCTGTGATTTGTTAATTAGTATTCGACTAGTTTCACTAATCAAATCTCCATTTTTGTCACGTATGGCACATCCCGGAAGCATTTTTTTTTACCTAAGACTACAATTAATATACAACTGTTTTCTCATGCATTTGCTTTACAATTGATAGCAGAAAATATGTTTGCCATGGACAGGTCTCAAAGCCTTAGCATTTACATTGCAAAAAAGTTCTCTGACTTCCTTTCTATTGTTTTGTTTGTATGCTTATGGCATAATTTCACTATTAGAATTAAGGAAATACGACAAGGACTTTTTAAAGGAATATCAAAAGCTTTTAAGATGTAAAACTAGGGCATGTGAGGTCATTCCAGAGATAGAATAATGCAAAATTAAAATTGAAGTAAAATCTTATATCTACCGACATTCGAAACATTTATCATCCCTTGTATACAACTAAATAATTTCAGTATTCATAAATGTTTAAGGGGGGTAGACCTGGGGTATGGGAAGATAACTCTGTTTTTCACTTTCTTAGTACTTATATAAATAAATAGCACTATTTTGATAGGTATAATTAAAATATCAAAATTGTAAAAAAAAAATTCACAAATCAAATTAATATTCTTGTCATGTAAATCACTACCTAACATCCAGTTATTAATTACTAGCACATTAACTCTACATATCACGCAATGATATCTAAAAATAATGAAAATATGTGAAACTCAGATTTCTTTCAAGGGAGGTAATTTGAAGCATAGTTTTGGGAATTTTATTGATTTTTGCTTGCATTATTCTAAATTTTGAAAAAATACAACGGTAGATTTTTCTAAAATTTTAGTATATCTTGCAAAAACTTATTTCCTTTCTATTCTCAGTTTTTGGTGAAAATTAAATTTTTTACAAGAAGTGTTTAATACTGATAAAAATTTGTTACTTTTTCAGTCTACATGGCCAAAATCACAGAAAAAAGAAGGGAACGGGGAATGTGTCAAAGAGACAACGACCCAAAGGGGAGTAATAACAACTCAAAGCCACCATAAGATCTTCAATGAACGGTGAGAAAACCCCACACCCGACGGCAGGTCGGAGTCGGCCCCTGAACAAAGAGCAATCAAGTTCAGCGAAATAAACATCACCCTGGACTCCTATAGACATAAAGTAAACTAACTAGAAAAAGGACAAGACACACAAAGGCTTAATAAATTCCTGACTTAGGACAGGCGCAAACCTGCTGCGGCGGGGTTAAACTAGTTTTATTGGATCCAAACCTTCCCCCTACAGCCAATGTGATAAATCAAAAAACAATCGTAACAATAGTAAAATTCAGTTGGCAACAGGACTGAGTCANTTGTGAAAAATGAAACTGAAAGAACTAAATATACGGACAAAAACATGAAATCACAAGAGACTACTAACAGTTAACTGACATGCCAGCTCCAGACCCATCACCAACTGACAAAATAAGTTATGTACTCAGTCACCCATGTATTTCAGTTCAAACTGTGAAATTTATCATTTTGTTTTATGCCTACTTTCACACTTGTTTATACTACTGATTTTTGCATTTCGGATAATTTTATATCAAACATAATTTCAATTAGAGTCTATTTTATTCACAAGAAGCAAGTCCTGAACGGACGAAATAATATGAGGAAACATACCATCTTTGATGACCTCTAGACACAAAACGGAACGGTAAAAATTGTTGAAAATTGCCCAAAGTTTATACGTTTATAGATTAAATACTGTAGATATCAAAAACGAAATAATAATAATAAACGATTGGAAAATTTTAGGCCACCCATGTCTACCCCCTTAAATTGAAATCTGTAGAACTAAAGTGATATCCATTTTAGATATTGTATTATTTTATTACATCCAAAATCATCATTGAAAAAGGTTTACATACAGATAATGGAACGACCACATTTTTTTTTGTTACTACCTTTGATAATCTCGGGGATTTCAACTTTTTCCATATCTTCTTTTACCTCTATACAAAGTACGAAGACTTAAGGAAATTACTTGAGATGATTAATACCGTACGATCAATGTCTTACTTATATTAGCTATACATGATATATGACAATTTGTATAGCACTAATAGAATATATGGATAAATTTTCATAGAATTCGATATTTCACAATGGTCAATATTAGAAGTGAGAATTATAACGATACATAATAATTGAAAAGAAATTCACTTTGCAGAAATAAGTTATTACACGGTATCCGTCGAGTATTCTTGTAACTTCGTACTACTTATTTTAATATTATTAATGATTTCAATTAATATGACGGAATAGGGAGGGAATGTAAAGAGTAAAGTTATGATCTTGAAAAAATCCTTTTTGTGAGAGTTGTTTGTGAAAATTCTAGAAATATAGGCGTGATTTGTGATTGCAGATATTACTGTTCGTGAAATACGAAAAACCATTTAGGTGTGATACGTGGTTCTAAAAATTTATTCACATGACGACATGGAAAAGATTCCCCTACTTGAGCGGCATTTGTCCAAAGTAATTAGATGCTATAATAGAAATATATATATATATAATAACTGTTTATATTGTGCTCAACAATTTCTTACCGTAGATTAAAACTTTATCCTGCAAAGTACATGTAACAATGTGGTGCAAATTTTTTATTGATAAAAGCATTAATTAAATCAATAACATATATATAGTTTCCAAGTTAAAAAGGCCTTTTTCACCATAATGGGTTTCGTCGGGTGTTTGTTTTCTATCACCTCTTAAGCTAATTTTGACGATCCAGTTTGCTTTAATTTTTACAGAAAAGACATGAATCGTTGACATAATTAAAATTTAATTAAAAAAAAACGACGATTTAATCTGTTTTTTAGTTGTAATGGCTGATTTTTTTTCCCCATTATGGTCTTATCGGCAACTTAAGTCTCTTCATGGCATTTTAGTAGACCGAAAATGTAATTGAAAGATGTATAAAAACTGAAAACAAAACACCTACAGGATCTAAACGAAATGCAGAATTAGTTTAAAACAAAATGCAATATTAGTTTCAAGAAGGCTGTTGAAAAGACTTGTCGAACGTTTGAATAGAACTATTGTTGAAATGTTTTACATAAGTACATTGAAATTACGTTAAATCGCAGCGAATAACAAAATATCAAAGTTACTATTAATTTATTTTCTGCATATGAGCATTTCGACTACTAATCAGTGCAGATAAAACCAAAACATTTGGAAGTCCATTAACAAGAAAAGTGTAAAAGCTGATAGAGAACAAATAACCATAAGGGTCTGAATAGACAAGCCAAACTTCATCTGAGGACAGACCTATGCAAGAGGGAGATACTCCTTACTTCGAACATAATTTTGTAAAATTTAGATATTGCAAGTTGAAATAATATCGGTTTTCGGGTCAGCATCGAAGAACTGACTACTGGATTGATGAATTTATATAACAAAATCCTTGTGACAATACAATTCAACACGTTATTTGAAGTTTTCTGAGAGAAATGCTTCTTATTCTTCAAAACATACCCTTTTACATGCATTGTCAAGGGCTGAGAAATTATTAACAAACCATTAAATTAAATAATCCAATAATTTTAGCTTTTTGCTTTGTGGGTTTTTGTTCAAACACCAAAACAATCTTTTCAAAAAGTTTTGCATTGTAAAATAGTATTCTGATATCCAATAAAATATCCCGAAATAAAATGAATAATGTTCCAAACAAATCTTATTTGTAAATTTATTTTGAAATTTAATCAGTTGTAATTAACTCTTTTTACAATTAGATTATAGGAGAATATCACTAATTAATTAGAAAATATTAAGAAATTGAATGAACGTTCTTACCGGTTAGTTGTCAGGAACAGCTTTGGATCTAAGCACACACCAGGTAATATTAATACAACTCTTAGCAGTTCTGTCAATAAATTAAGTAAAGACTCTCTCAGCTCAATAGACAATCTTGTATATGGAAAACTTATGGGTGGATCTTCAGTAATTTATGTATATATCGCCTCTCTCTGATATCTTTCCTGGTGATTAGAAACTGATTAACAGGATGATACCTTAGTAACATAACAACAATTGGTATCAATATATATTAAGAAAATGTATCAAAACAAGTTACAGGAAACTGAGAAAGACATTTAGTAAGGTAGAAAAGCAGATGGTGTTTTGTGTGAAAACTGTTCAAATTTCACACTGTAAAGATTGTGCCAATTAAATAATCGATCAAAGGATCTCAACTTCTAGAGATCTTAGATTAATTGTATTGTAGAAAAATCATTATCCATTATTCTTATAAATTTTCTTTAGTTTACAAAATTTTCAGACAAAGTATAAATGCAATAATCATGTAAAATCACTATAAGGACAGGGCATAAGTATGTAGTCATCAAACATTACCAACCCAGTAACCAGTACTACGCTGCTGGCCCGAATAACCAGTACTACGGTGATGGCCCGAAAACTGTTTTTATTTAAAAACTTGCAATATCTAAATTCTAGAAAATTTTGTTTAAAACTAAGGAGTATCTCCCTCTTGCATAGCTCTGTACTTAGCTGATTTTGGTTTTATATTTACATATTTATGTAGATCTTATTAGTTATTTTTTTTTCTCTATCACTTTCTACATCTGTATCTGCACTGAAGAGACATAAGTTGTCGAAATGCTCATATGCAGAAGCATATTCTACTGTTACTTCGGTATTTTGCTTTACATTAAGGTACTTTTCGCAAAGTTTTGTTTGGAATTTATATTTTGCTTATTTTTTTTTTATCTTTTTAGTAAGTGTGAACTGTAACCAAGGTCCTTGAAATCATTTTTTTTTTGTTGATAGTTCTGTTTCCTATTTTGTATAACGTATCCAATAACTAAATACCGAGGTAACAATGAATTTTGGTTCTACATATGCGCATTTCGACAAATTATGTCTCATCAGTGCGGATTAACTCGAAACATTTGGAAAACCATAAACAGAAATGTGTGTAAAAGCTGATAGAGGACAAATTACATGTACCAATAGGATCTAAATAGGAAAGCCAAAATCAGCTAAGGACAGAGCCATGCAAGAGGGAGATACTCCGTAGGTTTTAACCAAATTTTCGTTAATTTAGATATTGCAAATTTGCAAATAAAATCGGTTTTTTGGGGCCAGCACCGAAGTACTGGCTACTGGGTTGGTGAATACCCTCGGGGACTAACAGTCCACCAGCAGACTACAAGAGTACTTTGTTTTATTTTGGTCAAGATCATTGCTGATCAATACGATAGAGTACAAAGTTTGGGTGTATTTATGCAATGTCCTGGACTATTCACGATCAACATTTGAAAACGGAGAAAAGAAATAAAATATTTCCCGGATTATTATTACATATGCAAATAAAAAAATGAAAGGATATGGATAATGGAAATCAGTCAATATACACTTTTCGTTTTCTTCTTTGGAATCGTCGACGTGAATAAATTGTTGTACTTTGTTTAGATTCCAATGCCAGGGGTAAAGTAGTAATGCAATATTTTAGTCGATTGGGTTTGATGTGCACTTCAATTATTACGTTTCCAATGCTGGGGTATATTTATACAAAATCTGTACAACGTTCAGTATATAGTAATGTAATAAATACAAAAATACCGAAGTTGTATAAAAAACAGTTAATTTCGTTATGTTGTACATGTGTTTCAAGGAGTAACCTCTCATCAGCAGCATTAAAGTCAAATAATATGGAAAGCCATAATCCAAAAGTAGTCAAAACAGAAGTACTCATTTCCAAAATTATCCAAATAGGAAGTCAAATCCAGTACCTAGGACATCTACCGAGTGCCATTTCTCCAGAAATCATGAACAACAACCAAGATTATATAAATCAAAGCACAGAGACAAGGTAAAAGCAAAAACACAAGAAGAAAGAAGACCAAAGACGCCACAGACCCACAAAACACACAAACATTACAAATACAACAATAAAATCTATAGCACTAACAGTGTGAACTTTAAAACTAGAGGCTCACATGAGCCTGTATCGCTCACCTGGTGACTAGTTTTGTTCATTTTCACCAAAAGACAACCCATTCATACTATAAATCAGTTCACCAGATGTTACATTTTCAATCTTGGATGATGTACAAACATAAAAATCACAAACTTTGAAAGGGACCACCCAAAAAAAACTGTAACCAAGTTTGGTTCCAATTGGCTGAGTGGGTTCAGAGGAAAAGACATTTGAATGCATTTCCCATAGGGTTCCTAAGTTAAACTATGTTCTACACTGGCAGCCATCTTGGATGGGGTGCGAGCGTAAAAAATCACAAACTTTAAAGGGGACCACCCAAGGATTATTGTGACCAAGTTTGGCCCAATTTGGTTTGGTAGTTTCAGAAGAGAAGACCTTTATGTGTATTTCCCATAGGGTCCCTATGTTAAACTATGTGTCCTGGTGGCGGACAGCTTGAATGACGTATGAACACAAAAATCACAAACTTTCAAGGGGACCACATAAAGAATATGTAAACAAGTTTGGTTCCTATTGGCTTATAGTGGTTTCAGAAGAAAAGACCTTTAAATGCATTTCCCATAAGGTCCCCATGTTAAACTATATCACGGGACATCTTGGATGAAGTACGAACATAAAAATCACAAACTTTAAAGGGGACCAGCCAAGGACAATTGTACCCAAGTTAGGTCCCTGTTGGCTTATAGTTGTTTCAGTAGAAAAGACATTTGTATGCATTTCCAATAGGGTCCCTATGTTAAACTATGTTCCACGGTGGGGGTCATCTTGGATGAGGTGCGAACATGAAAATCACAAAATTTAAAGGGCACCATCCAAGGACTATAATGAAAAAGATTGGTTCCAATTGGTTGGGTAGTTTCAGCAGAGGAGGTCTTTGAATGCATTTCCAATAGGGTCCAATGTTATACTATGTTCCCCGCTGACAGCCATGTTGGATGAGGTACAACCACAAAAATAACAAACTTTACAGGGGACCACCAAAGGACAACTCTGACAAAATTTAGTCCCCATTGGCTCAGTGGTTTCAAAGGAGAATATCTCTGAATGCATTTCCCGAAGGGTCCTATATGTTAACCTATATTCCGCAGTGGCGGCCATCTTGAATGAAATGCGAACCTTCTGGACATATATAGAAATTGTAGTCCTGGAAAAGGTCAACGTTTTTGCAATTCACATTTAACCTATATCTCAAACAGTTTTTGAAATAAAAGTAAAAACGTTAAAAATCGTGAAAATTCAAAGAAAAAGGGGCAATAACTCCTATGTGGGTGTTCATATTTTCTGTAAAACTACAGAATTGTAGATATTTCTATGCTGACCTTTCTGTAATTTAAACTTCACTTCCATCTTCTGCCATTTTCCATATATAAAACTAAAAGTAACAACAAACCGAAAATTTTAGGGAAAAGGGGCAATAACTCCAAGACGGGTTATCGGATATTCTTGAAAATTGTAGGGCGGGTAGATATCATCTTGCTGATAATTTGTATTGCGCGTCTATGGACATAAAATTCACAAATTTGAAAAAGCATACCCTGGTGATGATTCAGGTTAGTTTGGTTGGTTTTGCCTTAGTACTTTCAGAGGAGAAGATATAAAAGATAAAGGATAGACAGACGGACGGATGCCGAGGGATGGCAAAAACACAAATGGCCTTTGGCCATGTGAGCTAAAAACGTGAGTGGTTTATTATACAACTTTATCCCTTCACTATTTTTACTTACTCTTCATGATTTGATCTGAAAAATTTTAGAAAATTTTAATAAACCTAAGGAGTATTTCCCTCTTGCATAGCTCTGTCCTTAGCTGATTTTGGCTTTCCTTTTAGATCCTATTGGTAATTTGTTCTCTATCAGTTTTGTCATTTTTCGGATTATGGATTTCCAAATGTTTTGATTTTATCTGCACTGAAGAGACATAAGTTGTCGAAATGCGCATATGCAGAATCTAAATTCACGGTAACTTCGGTATTTTGTTATTTACATTGTATTAGATGTGATTTCGAAAGTATTTTTCACAAAACAAAGTAATTTGTATATTGTTTTCATACTGCTGCTTTGTTTTATTTATTAATTGTTATGTTGTAAAGTGTAGGGAGAGGGTTTTTAATTATGTTGTAATAACTTGTGCCCGATCCCTTTCTTTTGAGCAATAAACTATATTCAATTAATAAACTGTGTGCATAAATAACTATGTGTTTGTTTTGGTAATAGTAGAGGAATTTGAAAAAAAAAAAAAAACATTTCCCATCCTTTTCCATTGTATAAACAATATGCCTATATGTCATTTCAATAAAAAAAATGTTTACACTCAAACTGAAAAAATATGGACTATTTAATTGATGAAACCACACAATAATAATAAAAACAAAGTAAAACCTGTACAATATCTTCAAAATAATAATTGTAAATGTGTGCTACTATTTAAATAAACATATTTTACAATCTATTTAATCTTGCATTATTACTAACCGGTAGGATATGCATATTTCTTGAATCAGATAATCAAGATAATGGTGGAAATACGCTATTAGTTAATAAGAAGAATATTTGACATTTTCACTCCTACATGCTTTTAACAATTCAGTCTTGAAAGCATACGCATCATGATAAAGTTCTTTTAAATACGTCCATGTGACCATAAAAAGAATTTTATCGTGTGATATTCTTATATTGTATTTAACAATTTTTTTTAAATGTCAGATTTTGAAAAAATAGCTCGACACAATATCGGTAAGAAACAAATATACTATGAATTAATTATATGTTTATGTATTTTTAATTATTGAAATATCCCCTATCCCATGGTCATAATACTTAATATCCTTGACAGTTTTGTCTCAAATATTCCATATTCCATTTTTAAAAGTAGTAAATATCCTACATACCATTTAACAATCCTCAACGAGTTTCTTAACTAATATTTGGGTATTTCTATCAAATTTTCGAACTCCTCTGATTTTATTCATTTTAAAGCATTATACTGGATGCAAATAAATCTAATTTTTCCTTAATTGCGTTTTTTACATTTTCATGATTATTCTGTTAAATTTACAGCAAATCCTATTTATTTTGTCACGTCTGAAATCTGTTAAATGACAAACGTGATGATTTTGACTTTCCATTTGGGAATTTTCCCTTTCTCTGCAGCAATTATACCTACCTCCCCAGCATATGGAGTGTATATTTCACAATTAATTCGTAACTGTAGAGCGGGCAGTTCATACAGTGGCGTTGTGGAAAGAGCAAAGGCACGGTCACAAAAACTGATGAGTCAGGTATATGTTCACCGTTGTTACTTTCGTCCTTGCAGAAATTCTATGGGTGTCACCACGACATCATAGATAGATATGAAATGTCAGTGTCACAAATGAAAACTGACATTTTCAGCTAGATTCACGTCTTCCCGGATTTTACATTACCGCTTTTGACTTTTCCCTGGATTGACCCACTGACAGAGTGGCAAGTGCTGTATACAAAGCAGAATATGCTTACCCTTCCGGAACACCTAATGTTAGTTTTTAAGGGGTTCATACTATCAATGCTTTATTTTTTTTGTGTTGTCTTGTATATCATGCTGTTGAATTTAAGTGGTCTCTGTAAGTTATGTTTGTAAGGGGTTCATACTATCAATGCTTTATTTTTTGTGTGTTGTCTTGTATATCATGCTGTTGAATTTAAGTGGTCTCTGTAAGTTATGTTTGTGGTACCATTTGGCTGTGATTTTGTCTGAATACTAAAGAGATTCACAGAAGCTTATCAAATGGTTACCATGGTACTGTTTGAGGATTCGAGAAGTAGCACGTACTATGGATTTTTATTAGTTTTTGTCTACAGGTTAGAAATAACCAAATACCGAAGTTACTGTGAATCCGATTTCTGCATATGCGCATTTCGACATTTAGAAAATGACATAAACCGATCAGACACCAAACAGATCTTACAAAACCGTTAATACCTCACTGACTGTGTGACGGGTGCTGTATGCGAGCAGGACAAGCTTACCCTTCCGGAGCACCTGATGTCACTCTGTCGGTATAGGGGAGTTCATACTGTTAGTTTTTTAGTTTTTTGTGTTGTATATGTACTGTTTGTGACTTTTGTGGACATGTAGTGGGATTGGACTTCTGTCTTCTGGTGCTCTTGCTTTTGCCTTGTCTCTGGACTTTGATTTATGTAATCATGTGCTTTGTTCCTTCGGTATTCTACTGCCGTTGTTCATTCATGGCAAAACCGCGCTTTTCTTGAACTGTAATTTGTCAAAGAGGAAAATAATATTTGTTTAACTATGACATGTGTATTGCATATATTTATAGCAATGAAACCGACATGCATACTTAATCACACAATCCGATTATTTTCACGTATTACGGAATAACTTAATACATGCAGACGTATGCAGGGTTCTTTGAATGACTACGAAGTTTTGCCACGTGTAGATTTTCAGGGCTTTCGAGTTTCAGCTCTTTCGGAGCTTGATTTATATTTTATCATTTAGGGGACTACCATTTGATTTTCAGGNNNGCTTGGACGATTTGTAAATAAATAATTTAATCCTGGTGCCAGTGAAATCCTACTTGTCATGGAAATAAATACTTTGCTTTCGGTTTGAAGAATCAATTTTTTGCTGCAAGTGTAAATAAATAATTTGATGTGACATTCATGAAAATAAATGATTTCTTCTAGATTTTCATGAAAATAAATATTTTTTCTTGGCAAAATTGCCCAAGCCCTGCCCCGAAAATCAAATGGTCGTCCCCTTAAGACAACTGCCATAGATAAAAAGACATTAGGTACTAGTAAGTTAAACCCCCATCCCAATGTGACAAAAACAATCAAGATATTAGTATGTTCGTAAAATTCCGGAACGCAGGGAAAACGGGTTGAAAATATTGCTTCAAAATTTGGACATAGTTTTCTACGTCCTTGCAAAGAGTGCGTTATATCTTACAAAGTTTACAACTGAGTTCCTTCTAGTTCTATACAGCCATACTTCGTTCCGTTAACTTCAGTAATGTCCTTACTACGCCCCAATACCGTACTGTGGCCTTCCATTTTGAGGTAGGTCTCTAGAAAGTTTAAATGCAGTTAACAGTTTACATCGTAAGCCATTCTTAGTTCTTATCCTATGAAAAATATAGAACCAACAGCGCTGTAATTCTAATCCAACATTTTATTGAGTTACAATCATTCAAATGCCATCAAAATCACTATTCAGGTATAGCCGAAGGTGCCCTCGTTGTAGTTTGTGTTTGTCACTGCAGTGTGTTCCTTTAGTTCATCTACCAGTTTCACCTCCACTTATGAATTTATGCTGTATTATCTCCACAGTTCTGGAAAGAGTTTGTATCTGTTGTTTTAGTACCGTAAAGCTTTGCATTTTGATGAGTCGGATATCGTATTTCAATATCTTGTGAAGGCAACATCCAATAATTATTTTGACTGGATCAGGTTGTATCATTTAAGTGGCAAGTAGCAATTGCCATCCTTGGGCAAGACTGTTGAAATCATTTTTTTTTAAATTGTGCTACCTATAATTAGTTTTCAGTTATTCATCTACCATACGGTTTTATGAAAAAAGGTTCTCCACCAAAAAGCGTCAACTGGAAGAAAAAACATACATATGTCCTTGTCATCATTTGGCATAGGATCTGGAGCATACACTCATTTCTAGTTAGTTTACTTTATGTCTATAGGAGTCTAGGATAATGTTTATTTCGCTGAACTTGATTACTCTCTATTTAGGGGCCGACTCCGACCTGTCGTTGGGTGTGGGGTTTCCTCACCGTTCATTGAACATCTTATGGTTGCTTTGAGTTGTTATTACTCCCTTTGGGTCGTTGTCTCTTTGACACATTCCCTGTTTCCCTTCTTTTTTCTATGAATATCATATATTGAACCGAACCACATCCCGTGTTTCAATCCAAAAAAATTAAGTGCGCATCTACAAAGGCTGAGAAAACAACGGAAAATTATGATAATTATATCTAGAATCAGCAAAATGCCGTTGCGCGACATGTTTTTCATTGACTGCACTGCAGGCGTACGAAACATTCCAAATGCAATAGCTCTCCATTCACGTTCGTATACAGGGTGCAATATAACTTTCTTTTATGTATCAAAAATTACTTGCCATACCTCTGGTATAAGTAATGATATCGTATTACAAATTACTGGCTCCAGCACTTTTCTCAAGCGTTAACCTGTCTTTGAAATTTCGGAAAAACTCTGCACAGGAGTTCATCAAAAACGTCGAGGGACATTTTAGAAAAATAAATTATTGACTCTCCATTGGTAGCTCTTGATTCAGTTTCTCCCGGTAGACGGTTAGTCCCTGAAGGCATTCATCTACCAAGTGGCCACTTCTTCGGTGCTGTGCGGAAAACCGATTGTATTTGAAAAATTAAGATATCTAAATTCAATAAACTTTTGATTAAACCTAAGGTGTATCACCTGCCTTAGTTAAATGTGGCCTTTCGGCTTTTATGAATATTTCGGTATGTTTCTCAGTTGATCTGCGTATAAGAGATACCAGTTGTCGAAATGGCCATTAGCAAAAACTTAATTCACAGTAACTTCAGAACAACATGGAATAATCAAAACAACATGCCATAGGTAAAGAAAAACTTGTACTATATCTTCCAAGTAATAACTGTTAATACTATACTTCATACAAAAATTTTTAGTTTCTATTGGGTAATTAGCATGTGTTATTTTTATCTATTCCTAACTAGCTCCACCCACTAGACAGCCATTGGTTGCACCGATATACCACCCTGATAGATCAACCTGATACAACACCTTTCTCTCGATATATCACCCTCTTGACTAAGAATTACATTGATAATGTAATTGGATTTATTAATTTATAAACGTGAAATATATAGTTTCATGCACCAAATGATAATCACAAAGTTTATTTTCATTCTCCCGAAAGATGAATTTTAATTTAAAAAATGCATTTCAAATTGTGTACATTTAATNTTTTTTTTTTTTTTGTTTTTTTTTTTTTTTTTTTTTTTTTTTTTTTTGTTTTTTTGTTTTTTTGTTTTTTTGTTGTTTTGTTTCGTTTTCCTCTTTTGTTATTTTGTTTTTCTTTTCCTTGTTATGTTTTGTTTTTGTAGATATTTTTTTGTTTGTGTTACTTGAGTGATACATTGATAAGTGTATTTAGTATAATATAACACATACTGCCTGTATAGAGGGTGTTATACTGGAATATCACACTCAGAATATATATCACCCTCGACTACGTCTCGGGTGATATATTTACTTCGTGTGATATTCCAGTATAACATCCTCTACAACAGGCAATATGTATATAATGTATGCCTCTATTTAAATAAATATATTTTACAATAATTTAATCTTGTATTATTATCAACCAGTTGGAAATGCATATTTCCTTAATTAGTTTATCATGATTAAGGTGAAATACACTTTAAGTTAATAAAAAAACAAAATAGTTATTTTCACTGTTGCATTATTTTACAACTGAAAGCATTTGTATGGGGTTAAAAACAAAATTAGCGAACAAAGTTGTCAGGAGCCGACAAAAGATAAATCAGGTGAAAACTATCGGAAAAAATATCGACCCCAATGGTCCTTACGGGCATTTCAAAAGAAATAGTGGATTTAACAAGTTTTATGGCACGCTTAACCTCCCCTTCCATTGAGGTAGTGTCCGCTAGCAAATCAACAGTAATTGCCATTGAAAGGTCGTATAAAGTTAAAAGAAATGATCATGTTATTAATGTTCGGCTAAATACGTCTTTTGGACCTTATGTCCAATATGTTTTTTAATACCTTTTAACTATTTTGATTGCGTACTCAACAACAAAAGAAACAAACCACTTATGTATATTCCTTTGTACTTTAAAATTCAACATCAAATATATGTACATGCTAGAAAAATTTTAACACAGTGTTTCTGTTATCACATTAATAAAATTCTTAAAAAAAACATTTTTGGATTCTGAATTTCATTTTCTAAAAAAAAAAACACTTTTATCGGAAAATTGCAAAAAATAATTGAAAAAGGATGAATATTGAACCTTTTTTACCCCTTCCTGTACGATGTTATAGAAAACAAGTATTTTGGTAATTGTAGACAATACAACTTTCAAACAATGTAAAAAAATGGATAACAGGAAACACCTACAATGGCTGAAAATCATAATTACATGCCACAATCTGACAGAGAACTACACAGGAAAAACATGAATTACACAAAAGACAAACGTAGATAATAGATAATGATAGGAACTCGGGACAGCCGGACTGGGTACCGGTACTAGCAAAAGCAAGCGATAGGGTTTAACCGGTTTATGGGTACCTAAACCTCCCCTTTATCTGTCACGTTTCCCTATAGTATAAAAAACATACGAATAAAACATAATACAGGTAGACTGCTAACTCCATGACCTCAATCTTGAAAGGAGAGAAAAAGACAATAAGTAATTTTTAAAGATGGGTCAAGTCTATTATGAGAAAAACAATTCTTTGACTTTTGTTTTCTTACACATTCAATAGAATCAGTTCCTGTGACTAGAAAATAATAAATGTCTTGAAATAATTCACTTGCTTGTTGCTTGTTTAAATTTTTAAAAATACTTAAAAATGGCTGATATGGCTAAAATATCAAGGGAGCTAAACAGTATTAAACTGCCAACTGACTTAAATAAGGTACTTAACGAAGTTCACTACTCATATTTCTGTATTTCTGTCATATTTTTTAACACTTATGATTTTGAATACTTCTGATTTTAACCATTTAAAATCATAATTGTGCCCATTTATTCCACCTTTTAATGTATATTTTTACAACTTCTAGAGCATTCCGATAAAATTTCACCAAATCATATTAATAGTGTACCAATCACCTCGTTTTTGTTTTACCTATCAAAAATCAAGAGGAGTTCAGTTTCCCTCTAAATTCTATACCTGGTTATAAAACATTTTTTTTTTTTTTAAATTGAGAAGCAAACCGACTTAATTTCATTGCATTTATAAATGCACATTGGTATAATTAAGGTTATTCTTCCGTTGCACTTGGGTCCCATCAAGTTTGTTTTTACTTTATATATAATCAGCAGTTAGACAGTGGGATAGTGAAGGAGACAAAATAAACAGGCATATATTGGTAAATATTGTTTTATTATGATTAAGATAAAAGCCATTTTCTCATTTTAGTGCTTTCACATAATTAAGCATAATTATAGATTTTTCCAATGTATATGTATTTCATATTCCTTTGTTTGATTATTTTAACTTCTGATACAACTGCAGTAGGAACGGCAGAGAGGTATTTAAAAAAACCGAAGTCCAAAGATATGGCTTAAACGAGAACAGGGAAAACAGTTGCGTTGGACAGCTACAAAAAGCAGAATTCAAAACCTTTGTACTCTCAGTGTAAACTCCCGTGAAACTTAAGTTTGACATCAGGTGCTCCGGATGGGTAAACATGCTCTGTTAACAGCATCTGTCACACTGTAATTGAGTCGTTCTAGGAAAAAGTCGAAATTGGTATGTATAAATCCGGAAAGACGCGAATCTAGCTAAAAATGTCCGCTTTTGTTTGGGAGAGTGACACGTCACATCTTTCGATAATGCTATGGTGACGGTCATAGAATTCCTTAAGGGATATAATTTATTATTTGTTCTGAATAATTTACCACTGAAAAATGGAAGGAAATAGTAAAGGGAGAAATGTAATCACCTGACCCAGTAGTTTATTCTATAGCACAGTTTACGTGTAAAGATTCTTATATTTTTTGATACTGGAAGGGTGAATTATGTCAATGAAGAGTCATTTATATAATTTTGGTCCAAAACCTTTTAGGAATGATTGTGACAACTGCCATGGATGGGAAAACAAATAGTATCTATTCCAAGGGAAAAGGTTAGATAGGCTGATCTCAAACTTGAAGGCTAAGATATCATGTTCATCCCGAGGCTTGCCGAGGGATGGGCAAAAAATATCTTAGCCTGAGAGTTTGAGATCAACCTATCTTGCCTTTTCAAGAGAGTTTGATACTTTTTCTCGCCTTAACGCTCTATAATTACTCGCGAAACCATGATCAGCTTTGACTTTCACAACGAAATATCAACAACGTTTCCGGGAAAAATATGACGTCATAATTGGTATGCGTTTACTAGAGCTGGAAAGTAACTTCGTTTTCAGCAATCGGCCCGCAATTTTACACCTCTGTTTCAATTTAAATCGCATATCGTGTGGTTCATGATAAATTGCAGCTTCAAAGGTACATATATATTCTTTTTATAAACAGTAAGATTTATTAAATCAGACAACAAACAATACTGGAATAATCGCATGAAAATTTGAAACGATGGTAGACATCTTGAATTTTTCTCAGGTGCTTACGATCAAAGTGAGACAGGATCCCCCCTCCCGCAAAGGGGTAAGATAGAAATATCCCACACCCCAAAAATCACTTGCTAAGATCGCGCTTTGTCTTTAAAGTTTACAGCCAAAGTGTCTTCTATGTTTATCAAGCCCTAACTAGCTTTCTTATATGTTCAAAACGTGTTTAATTCGTTCCCACTAAAACCTTGATATGACTTTACTGTGATCATCTGGTTTGAAGTAGGTCTAGCACGTTTGCATCGTGAAGCATTCTTTGAATTTTTCTATATAACGTCTTTAAAGTATGAGAAATACAGAATCTGTAAAAAGAAGCCAGTGCTAAGAAAATTGTTGGCAGCGTTTTTTATTGATTAATGTCACTTCACCGTCTTTTTCTTGTCCAACTGCCAATTTCACCTCACCTCGTGAATATTTTCTACACAGTCCTATAACAAGTTAATGTATGTCGTTTTTTTTTTGACGCCATGCTGTGCATTTAGTAACTTGTGAAGACAACATTCAATTATTGTTTTGACTACATCAGGTTGTTGCATTAAAGTGAAACTCGAAAACTCGACTAGCGCGTGATATCCTGCAATTTTGTACCAGTTGTTCAACTGTCATTCAGTTTAAGTAAAAGGTTCATCACCAAAAAGCGTACACTCAAAGTATGAAAAAGACCTGCATGTCCTTGTCATCATTTGGCACAGGATTTAGAGCGGCGAAGCCAATTGATTTACTTCTATACACTCTTTCAGTTCAGAAATATAAGAATCGTACATTGAACCACATTCTTCGGTATCAATCCAAATACAATATTTACTGCGCATCTATTCAGATATTCAGACATCTGAGAAAGTGTGATAAGCTCATCCAGAATTAGCAAATCATCAAAGCGCAATATGGTTTTACCAAGTCCGGCTGTCCCGAGTTTCTATCGTTGTCTGGCTGTCACCGAGTTTCTATCGTTGTTTACGTTTGTCTTTTGTCTTATTCGTGTTCTTCATGTGTAGTTCCATAGCAGATTGTGGCATGTAATTATAATTTTAAGACATTGTAGGTGTTTCCTGTTATCCACTTTTTACTTTCATTGCTTGCACTGCATGTATGCAGAAAGTTACATATTCTGTTAAACTCAGCTGCAATAGCTCTATTCAGGTTCATATGTATTGCACGAAATCACGACCTCCTTGTATGCAACAAAAAATTGTTTGCCATGCATCTGGTAAGACTAACAATATCGTATTCCGAACTACTCTGTCGTTTTGTAAATTTGAATACCTATCTTCGGGTGATATATTGTAACAACGGATGAAAGATGTGGCTCTTGCCCCATTTTGTCAGCAAACATATATTTCCTATACATTCGTATGCATATGTTTATGACTATGTAAAAATGCATTTTCTTTTCAAACAACTAGTGAAAACCTTCTTTAACAGTTTACCAACCGGAACGACAGTTATTTTTACTAATTCTTCGCATATCCTTACTCAATTCCTTCTTGGGAGACTTTAACTGCATTTTCTCACCCTCGCGTTCCCACCACTTTTGTTTTGTTGAATATGCTTTAAATCACTTCTCGTATGAGGAATAATCTCGTATGAGGCCAAGTTTTTACAAGGGCTAACACAGAAAAAGCAAAAAACATTTAGCCCAGTCCTTTTTATTTCAGCTTCCGCTACATAGACGATGTACATTCTCTTAATAATCCAAAATTCGAGGAATATTTACACCAGATCTATATCCTATTGAGCTTGAAATTAAAGAGACGACTGATACACCTACTTCAGCTTCGAACTTAGATCTTTTAATACACATTGACGTAGATGGACCTTTGAAATTTAAGCTATATGACAAACATGATGATTTTGACTTCCCCAATTGTGAACTTTCCCTTTCTGAGCAGCAAAATACCTACCTCTCCAGCCTATGGGGTGTACATTTCACAGTTGATTCGTTGTCGCGCATGTAGTTTATACAGCGATTTTTTTTAATAGAGCAAAAGCACTGTCCCAAAAAGCTGCTTAGTCAGGGATTTGTTCAGCCTTTGTTACTTTCATCCCTTCAGAAATTCTATGGCCGTCACCATGACATCATTGACGGATATGACGTGTCTGTGTCCCAATTAAAAACTTACATTTTCAGCTAGATTTCACGTCTTCGCGGATTTGACATAACCGGTTTTGACTCAATCCTGGATTGACTCACTGATAGTGTGCCGGGTGCAACTAGCGGAGCAGGACATGCATACCCTTCCGGAGCACCTGATGTCACTAACGGTTTTCAGGGAGTTCACACTATGAGTGCCCGAGTTCTTAATGACGTCTTTTTATTTCCCTGCATTGTCTTGCGTTTTGTCTTTGTTTTTCTATGTTACAAGTTTTTGCAATGTCTTTGGTCATCGCTTCCCTTGTTCCTTCAGTATTCTACTGCCTTTGTTTCATTGAGGCTCGTACTGCGTTCAATAAAGTTTTCACGACAACACTAGTTTCAATCATGTACATCAGTAATACATTTCTAAAGGTTCTTTCCATGTTCATCTATTTTAAGGAACCATTTTTACGGGAGGGGGGACATCATCATCGCATAAAATGAGTTTTTGCACTCATAACAACTTGATGGATATATTGTGTCTTTAATGAGAAGATGTATTAATAATGTGTAAGGAGAACAACTTGACATTTTTGATTGGTTTGACTGATTTTTTTTTTAATTTTAAGGTGTGTGATAGTCTGCAGTCTTTGATCTCTCGTTGTTTTATTCGTCGAGGACAGCTCTACATTTCATATCTGTTGTCTGTACAAACAAAGACATAAATTGTCTACCTGTGTTTTGCTCTTTTGTCCAGTAAAAGTCATACAATGTATGTTTGATTTGTGTATGACATTTTTTGTCTGTTGAAAATAAAAAGTTGTCTGAGAATTATTAGTTATGCAATTTGAGTAATGGGTCCGACAAAGGATAAAAAATTGTCTTGTCAGTGAACATGTATTGTAAATTTTACATGAATATAGAATTTAAATTGATTAATTTAATTATGAATTAGAATTTAATTATGATTTTTATTACAACAAATTTTATTCGTATGTTTATTCTACTATAGGGGAACGGGACAGAGAAAGGGGAGGTTTGGGTACCCATAAACAGGTTTAACCCTACCGCTGGCTTTTGCTAATGCCCGAGTTCCTATCGTTGTTTATGTTTGTCTTTTGTATTTTTATTGTGGGTTTTTTCTTGTGCAATTCCTATTTACTTTCTGGCATGTGGCTATGTTTTTCGGCGTTTCGGTGTTTCCTGTTATCTTTTTTATTCCAAACACAATGATTCTAAATACTGCCCTTTTCTGGATCATCATTATATCATCACTGACTCTGGTAAAATAAAAACTAATGATAAAAGGGATGATTTTGATTTTTTTATTACTACATGTAATTTTTCTTTCCTTGACGGCGACGTTCCTCTAGCTCCATCCTACGGGGTGTACATATCTCAGCAGGTACGATTCGCACGCGTTAGTTCTACTCTTGACGATTTTAATGAGCGTAATTTTACTCTCACATCTACACTTTCATAACAAGGTTATAGATTTCATAAATTATTAAATACTTTTAAGAAGTTTTACAGAAGATATGAACATTTGATATCTAAATATGACGTGACTCGCTAATTACAAAAGGCATTTGTCACCCCGATTTTACGGAAATGTTGTTAAGAAATGCCAAAAACTAATAAAAAAAAACCAGAGAAACTGGGACGTAACTTACATTCTTTACGTAATAGTGGATATCGACGGGATATTTTAAACAAATCCGTTAGATTGGCTTTGGATTCCAGTGACCTGAAGATTTTACACATAAACTGGCCTCTCACTGATACTGCCGATGTCTACTGAAATACAAGACGAGTCTTTACCAAACCGTTCAAAAGTTTTGAGTTTGCTTTTTCTTCCTTAGTGCAACAGTGTTTTACCAGCAGACTAGGCTCCTTGACCTAGCCGGCAGTTTAGCGGCGAGCACTCTTTGACCCTTCTTTCTAAATTACGTTTTGTCACATTCTTTTCTTCTCAAGATAGTAGTCATAGACTTAGTAGTCTACCTGTATTGGTTTTATCCGTATATTTATTAAACTGTAGGGAAACAGGATAGATAAAGGGGATGCTTGGGTACCCATAAACCGGTTTAATCCTACCGCTAGCTTTTGCTAATGCCGGTGACAAGTCCGGCTATCCCGAGTAACTATAGTTATTTATGTTTGTCTGTAGTCTATTTTGTGGTTTTTTGTAGTGCAGTTCTCTTGTCGGTTGTGGCTTGTGATTGTAATTTTCGGCGATTGTAGGTGTTTACTGCATCTTGTCTTCATAATTTCAATGATTTCCTGTCAGGAAACCCGGGTTTCTTGGACAAAATACAATACATGTAAATACCAAAGTTGCATAGTAAACGGCAAATGTCGTTATGCTGTACACGTTTTTCAAGAAGTAACCTCTCATCAGCAGCATTAAAATCAAACAATATGGAAAGTCATAATCCAAAAGTAGTAAAAAAAGAAGTACTCATTATAAAATATCGAAATAGGAGGCCAAATTCAGTACCCAGAACATCTACCGAGTGTCATACAAGGAATGAAGCCTCAGTGTTTTTAAGGGGTTAGAATTTTGATAAAAACCGATTCCGATGCTCATAAGTTTACTGTTAAAACAGTTTGATATTTTTTTTAATTATGGTCAACTATTCTATGTAAAGGTTTCCGTTTACTTCAGTTGTCTAATGCCTATGTCATTGTACGTAAACAGAACAATTACAGCTTCCAACTAGTCGCTGAATAATCAAATACATGTATTTATTTTATTTTATTTTTAAAAATGTTCAATCCAGTAGCCGGGAATATTCAAATTCCCCTCTGCCACCTTTAGCACTAGTGGCGATTGCTGCTGGGGGAAACGTTACATCATCAGAGACGGTATTATAGTTCAAAAACCCCAATGGCACTCTCTAAGGGAAAATGCCTGGCACTGAAAGGGTGAAAATTCCAGGTTTACTGAGAACTTCAAAATGTGAAAATTTAACTATCGAGATTTTAGAAAAATTATCGTAAAAACGGGAAAACAATATAAGAGGTTGTTTCTCTAATTCTCACTCAATTTATATGAAGTAAAGTGATCTCCGTAGTCTCCAGTCGCAAGTATGCCGCCATTTTTGTTGCTACCATCTTTGCTATATGTATCATAGCGCCATTCATTATTAAAGGGATGTTCAGTGTAATATTTTTGATTAAAATTTCATATTATCAATAAATTGAGTAATCGTAGTTATAAAAATGGAAAACCTATTTCGCCAGACCCTGATTCAGCTGTTAATTTTATCAACATCTAGTCGCACCATTTATAGAAATTTCCACGAGAAATAATATGATTGACCAATCACTAACCGAGAACAAATCTACAAACATGTTAGTTATTATTTCGATAACTCATTGATCAGGAGGTGTTTAAATTTGCTAGAAATTAGAGAATTTTTTGTCAGTGCAATTGCCTAAACGTAGTTGCTTTTTTTCCTTCACTGAGACACTTGTTGTGGTATTTAACCCAAGGTCATCTGTGCGTTCGGTAGTGAAAACATAAGGTATAACCCGGTATTTTCGAGATGGAGCCTTTTCGTGTTTGAGACGGAAACAGTCCCAAGAAGGAGGTAAAAGCTGATACCAGACTGTTTTCTTGTCGATGTCACGCATTCGCTAAGAATGGCATTTCCCTCTAATGAAGAAGAGAATCCTATCTGGTAACTAGAAATATCCATATTAAATTTCCATATATATCAGAAATCATGTGGTAATTTTCAAAAATACGATTCTCGGTCTAAATTTAATTTGCATTTCAGGCTCAGTAAATTTTTAAGTCAGGAATTTGTTTTTTCGGCAATGAATCAAATGTCGTGATATATTTTTTTAAGTCATGTCGTCTTTTTCGTGAACAAATCATAATTGTAGGTCTCAAACACAAATTATGAATTATTACAACGTGATTAAAAAACATAGAAAAACATTTTTGTAATAATAAAACTATGACATAATTAACCTTACCTCCCGTAAAACAATGAAAAAAAATAAAAACAAATGGGAATTCTGTATTTCTAATTAAATACAAGGAATAACAGAATATCGAAGTGTAAATCCATTATCAATCTTAAATAGAATAATAACTTTAGAATCCTTGTGATTTCACCAAAAACAAACAAAAAGAAACAAAAACAAACAAACAAAAAGAAACAAAAAACAAACAAACAAACAAATTAAAAGAAAACAAACAAACAAACACAATATACGAATACAAAAACTTTTTTGTACATGCTGCACCAACCTAAACCTGACCAATTATGAAATTATGATTCAGCAAAATATATTTCTAACTATCCTGTGATAATTCCTTAGATTTAATTGAAAGATGAAACTGAAAACTGCAGAATGAGAGAGAAAAACAAACAAGATTTCTATATATCTAATGGCAATTTCAATATACATTTCAAAGAAATAAATCAATCATTGTTAGTTTCTGGATAAACGTGAGTGTCATATGTCAACGCCACAGGTTTTAAGACCGATATCTGATCAGTTTAAATGTCAGAACCAGCGTAGCTTTAAGGATGTTGGTGGCATGTAAAGCAAAGTAAACAGATCTATAGTTATATCACTTGTATAAAATACAGGTGTCTGGATTCCCAGGGAAATATTAGAATTAATGAGTTCTATATCGAATTTATTTCATGGTGTGCTACTGTGATCTGCTATGTGGTTAGATTGTCTTACATACTAACCAAGCACCCCAGCGATACAATGCAATATAACACTTCTACATTTTTGCTTCTTACATTCGGATTCATGTGTGTTTTGTTTCCAATGACAGGGAAATTTATGCATTACACGGATAAAAAACGGCCAAATCAATGTTAAATGCAGATTTTCACGATGATTGCAGTACAGCACATCCGGTTTTGTTACATAAGATCTCAGAAACAAACATGCTGCTCTAAAGAATATATAAAATATAATATTGAATAATATGGTGTTTTTGTGTATTTTCAATATGCCATGTCAAACAATGAGGTAAAGTGTTGTAACTAAGAACTAATAAGATATCCCTTGATTATTGTAAGAGTCATTTTCTGTCCATGTTTGATGAAAACAATTATTTAGTGAACAAATTAAATAAATTGTATTTAGATTCAAATATGCGTATTACCATTTGGAAAACTCTTGTCCCTGGCTTCATGTATGAAACAACTGTCAGAAAACAAATTTCAATATATGCTGATCGACAATTTCTGTAATCAACCCAACAATTAATGTTTCCATTTAAAAAAAAAATAGCATATTACATGCACTTTTATGTTTTTCTCTCTATATTCGTTACAAATGCTTATACATTGTTCGATATAAAACCTTGAAAATTACGAAAGATTAACAAATGTAATTATATTCAAACACAATGTAATTACTGCATTTAAGAGGAATGAAAATAGACCATAACTTTAATATGAAACCTTAAAATGACAGATCCTTTGGTGTAATTGCATTAAAAATAATTTAATTCAAAAATATGGAAGTCATATATTGGAGAGAGGAAGAAGAATTAGTGTCTTATTATAATCTATGATGACATAAATTTCTTATTTAAGCTAGATAAATTTAGCACAAGAATCCGCTATAACTAATATTTTTGCTTGTTTTGGAAATAATTCGAGCATTGCAAAAAGTTATGAATACGAAATCAGAAAATCATCACAAAGGGCGGATCATATTTTAATATCAACTTACAAAAAGATCAGTCACTTCATGTGCATGTTGATATGGTAGGTACACAGTAAGTCGAGCCCGTAGCTGTTTAAAGAATACATACCCTATAAAGTACATCGTCAATTAAAACACCGCAAGTGAATTATGTTTGATGCGAAAACGACACGGATATTTAAGGTGTCTCAATGGTATTATTCCGCCATTTTTTGTCTAATAATTGTTCATTAAGGTGTCATTTATTTAGACATTTAAGAAAATAGTTATTTGAAATGAAGGGAAAGTGCAAATGTATTTAAAAATTATATTCCTAATAATTTTGTACCATTTTCGTTACAAAAACGTGAGCTAAATCACATGAGCTTTACATCTGTAGCTGGATTTACAGAACAGAGAAATTATTCAAGGGAGATAATTTGATAAAATATTTTTGACAAAGATATCACAAGAGAAGTTCACATTTTTCAATTTTTCTCGATTATTTCAACAGTGACCCCTAATTTTTATTTTTTATATGTTAACTACATAATTATAATTTAACACATGCAAAGTATGAAAAAATTCTATAATAAATGTTTCAAGCTATCCTCTCATATTATCATTTTCCCTATCATTTCTATGTAAACTCCTGAAATTTTCAATTTCAGATTTTGCGCTTAAATGCACGGTGACCCCGAAATTTTATTTAACATTTTGATCAATAATATAATTGTGCTTCTACACAGAAAATTTCACAAAATTCTATAATAGGAAATTAATACCCAGCAGATACCTTTTAAGGTGTAAGGTGTCAACCCGAGGAGGGTTGTTTCCCGAGGGCTCTGTCCGTGGGAAACCACCCCTCCTTGGGTTGACAAATCTGGATGTTTCACGTCAACAGAGATCAATGAAAAAAAATTATATTTTACTAGTAAGTAAGGGAAGATATGATTGGATGAAAGCAATCATGTGACTTAAAAATAATTTAGATGTTTTGGCAAACAACCTCGATATAACATCACAGCGGGAACAACCCTATTGTTTCCCGCTGAACAACCCAGATATGAAGTCAAGGCGCCGGGAAAAAAACCATGTTGGTCCTAAAAAGAACTAGCAAAATATACCAAGATCCTTTGCGAGATTCAAACCATAATACGACCTGTTGATGTGAAATTAATGAAACTGTTTAAATGTACACGTGTCTATTTTATGTAACGTTGGATAAAGTTTTGTCCCGGTTTAGAGTAATGTTTAGGTACATTTTTTGATATTTGAACATTTACCTTGATCTACACACTCAGAGTACTAGCGGTTCCATTAGACCATATATTGGCACCTAGTTAAGTAGACATTATCCACAATTCCAAAATTAGTGCCGTCATCGGTTGTACTATTTCATAATCTTGTGGCCCTTTGTTGTCAAGAATGGTAGACATTGGGAATTTTATTTGTGAACATTCACCAACCCAGTAGTCAGTACTTCGGTGCTGACCCGAAAACCTATTTTATTTGGAAAGTTGCAATATCTGAATTTAAGAAAATTTTATTAAAACCTAAGAAGTGTCTCCTTCCTACATAGCTCTATCCTTAGCTACTTTTGGCTTTCCTTTTTAGATCTTATTGGTGATTTGTTCTCCGTCAGCTTGTATGCATATTTTGTTTTATGGATTACTAAATGTTTTGATTTATCTGCACTGAAGAGACGTGCGCATATGCAGAATCCAAATTAACAGTAACTTTGGTATTTTGTTATTTGTTATCCCTTCTATATCTGTTGTACACCTTTCGGTTCGTGCTCTTCCAAATGTTTAGACTTGATCTGCACTGAAGAGACCTAAGTTGTCGAAATAGCCATCTGCAGAAACTTAATTTACATTAATTTTAAAATGTAGTGATTCATTTACCGAGGTCACTATCAATTTAGTTCTTTTATGTAATCATTTCAACAACTTATGTAAAAAATGGATAACAGGAAACACCTACAATGGCTGAATCTGCAATGTCTATTGAGCGCTATGGAAGACAAAAAACTAGATATAAACAAATAAATATAATGGAAAAAATGAAAATTTCTGGCAGAACACATCCTATCAAAGCAAATAAAATGCGAAAACAGCCACACTCAACTAAGGATACAGAAACACGAGTGACAAATAAACAGTCGGAACATTTTTTTTAATTTCTGATTTCTGATTCCAATTTCTGATTTACGGTGGACCTGATCTTACCAAAGGTTTTTTATTGGGTCCGTGTTGTTCATTTGTATAAAACAAAATATGTGTTGCGAAACAGCTCTCAAGGCCAATAACAAAATAACGAGATACATGAGCATGTGAGTTGTTAAAAGGGATGAATTTAAAATCTAAAATATGATCTAAAGCACAAAAACACATGGCAAAATAAAAGAGTAGAAACAATAAAAAGGATGACCGATTTATTTCGACAAATTTGTCATCTACAAGTGGGTCGTGAAGAATAAAGTAGTAGTTAAAAAATAATGTATTGTTTACAGGTAAAACATCAATAGACATTGCGTGTACAGTGTTTAAAAATAATGTATATGATACAGGTAAAAATCTTTGACATTATGTGTACACTATTAGCAACATTATCAATATTCCAGCCACTGAAAAACATACGACATCGAGACTCATTAGTCATAGAATGATTGTTTTACGTTTAAACCCCTGGATTTTAAAGTGCCCAGTCTAAAAATAATCCGTTGTTCCAACGTACGTCTATTGTCCTGGACTCCATGTAATTTTATTAGCACTGTTACTTACATATCTTGTGGGCAGTGGTTAGGGAGTCTGAAATGATTGCCGACTGGGCAATCCGTATTATTACAGACAGAGCGGATGTGTTCCGCAAAGCATGGAGGCCAGGACAATAGACGTACGTTGGAACAACGGATTATTTTCAGACTGGGCACTTTAAAACCCAGGGGTTTAAACGTAAAACAATCATTCTATGACTAATGAGTTCCTTTTTATTGAAAGGAAAACTTTGTTTGACTTTTGAGAAAAGTATTAGTGTTTTCCGGACTTTGTGTAAAGTTGAAGCGTGGGAATACACATTTTTTAGGCGGAAGTCACGTGACCGTCTAGACCGGAAATTGAAATCCGATCAATGTTGTGTTTTGATTTGTGTATTGGCGAAGGTTAACACAGGTCGGAACTGTGAAACAGGTGTGTATTACAATTTATTTGAGTGAATAAACAGTTGTTGACTCAGTTTGTGTTTTCAGATTTATTTATTTATTATTGAAATAAAGTTGAGTTGTTTCTTCAATATTTCTGATTGAATAACAAAATACCGAAGTTACTGTAAATTTATTTCCTGCATATGCGCATTTCGACAACTTATGTCTCATCAGTGCAGATAACACCTAAACATTTGGAAGTCCATTAACCGAAAACGTATAAAAGCTGATAGAGAACAAATAACCAAAAGGATCTAAATAGAAAAGCCAAAATTCAGCTAAGGACAGAGCTATGCCTGAGAAAGATACTCCTTAGTTTTCAACAATTTTTTTGTAAAATTTAAATATTGCAACTTTCAACAAAAATCGGTTTTCGGGTCAGCACCGAAGTACTGACTACTGGGTTGGTGAATACCTCGGGGACTAACAATCCACCAGCAGAGGCATCGGCCCAGTGGTAACAAATAACACAATACCGAAGTTACTGTAAATTTATTTTCTGCACATGCGCATTTCGACAACTTATGTCTCATCAGTGCAGATAACACCTAAACATTTGGAAGTCAATTAGCCGAAAACGTATAAAAGGTGATAGAGAACAAATAACCAAAAGATCTAAATAGAAAAGCCAAAATTCAGCTAAGGACAGAGCTATGATTGAGCAACATTATACTTGTTTACCATGGACAAATTTGGTACATATAAACCTAAAGTGAGGATAAACACTTGCAGTGGCAAGGAGTTACAGACACTCCAGGGTATAGGACCCCAAATTGCAAAAAGAATTATTGAGTTACGACAGTCTGGTCTTTTTATTACCAGAGATAATTTACCATTTGTCCCATACTTTAAAGTCATCCCAGAGTTATTTGACTTAATTGATTTTAGTACAAATTCAGATGTCTTTGATCACTTAGGTCCACTGAAAGATACAATGACAACTGACAGCTGGTAGTCAGGTCCGGTTATGCAGCCGAATCAGGTTATACCAGCTACTGCCGCTGGTCAGGCTGTTGAACACGAGCAATATGTACATGAGACTAAACTAGTTATAAGTACACAAACACACACACAGGTACATGATATTAAACCAGTGGTAAAACTTGTAGTGCATAAGAATACACAAGAGAATGTGAAGCAACAAGTTCCCATATCTAATTATGATTTGGATTTGTTTGCACAACAACAATTACAATTGGTAAATACATTGGAGCAAAATGTACAGACAGAACAACAAAAGTTACAAGGGGGTGTAGCGGACACAAATCAGAAATTGAAAGTGCCTACCCCTGTAACGCAGGGATCTACGGTACAGGCTATGAGTAACTCACATCTTACACCTACCACAGGGGCAGTGGGTGGGGTGCAGTTCACGACGGGGTAACAATAATAAGCCAAGTTACAAACATAACCCTAACAATAAAACTAACAAGCAACAGGGTAAGCAATCTCAAATACGCAATGACGACCGCGAATGTTTTGGGTGTGGCAATAAAGGTCATTTGATAAAGGACTGTCCGTCCGTCCCCCATTTTGACAAAAATAAGGCAAACAAAAAACAAAAACCCATCATCTGGATTTGCTACTACAGATAATGTAGATGGTACAGTGGCTGTACGTCATTTAAACTTAGCACTTATGCTGAGAGTTGAAATAAAAATCCGAGGTACTGCGGTAAATGCCATAATTGATACTGGATCTGAAGTAACAGTACTTTGGGACAAAATTTTTGATAAATTTGACCAAAAACCTGAGATTGTCCGAGAAACCATCATGCACGGTGCTGGACGTGGCATGAATATGACCTCAAAGATTACAAAACCTGTTAAGCTAAGAATCGCAGGTCTAACATTCAGACATGAATTACATGTAGCACCGTTGGACTGTGATATGCTTTTGGGTCTTGACTTTATGAGCTGACATAATGTATCACTAAATCTTGGTAAAAACGTGTTGTATATACAGGGTAGAAAAGTAATCGCTACTTATGGACGACAGGTCCATAGTGCAGAACCAGTTGTAAGGAGAGTAACCATTTCGGAAAAAACAGCGGTACCACCTAATTCAGCAATTAGGTAAACATGTGATGCTACAAAGTGACTTAAAAGTTTGTAATTGAGGCAGTGAAGGCCCAACCACTGTTAATGCCAAGAACTGTAAGTACCGGCGGACAAACACCAGCCATTTGTCTGGTGACCGACTGCGACAATCATGTCACCCTGAAAAAGGGGGAGATTATCGGACATGCCCAAGAAGTTACAGTAATAACTTCATTCCCTGAACCCAGAGACAAACAGGTGAATAATGTAACAAGTTCAAATCAGAGAAAACTCCCTGATCATTTACATGACTTGTACAATAGGTCATGTAGAGAGTTATCAGAATCTGAAGAGGATGTTCATCTGAAAAATATTATAGATGTTGAAGTTCTTCAACCCTCGATACCTGAGTGGACCCCTGCACAAGTGCTTTTCAGTAAAGGGGAGGGGGGAGAAAAGATCAAGTCATCAAATGGACACTGTTCAGCCCAATGGTAAACCGTCTGTTTTTTGTTTTACAGATATGGCTGAACGTAATAACAAGAAAGCTGTGAAAAACCAATTTGAAGAAATTGAAGAAACTGAATCTTCCCTTTCCAGCACTGATGCTGGAAGTGATTCCTGTAGCGATGTCAGTCCGAAACTGACTGTGAAGAATCAGGATTGGTTCGACATTCGAGTCTTCAGGTAACAGCTAGAGGTCGTAGCTTGGAAATAAATGCAAACCAATTGGAAGGTTTGACCACTATGAGGACGGTGAAAGTCCAACATTGCAGGCCTGAGACATCTAATAGGTCCACATCAACAGACGACCCTTTTGATGACCAGCCGGAGGCGGCTGGATCCAGCTTGGACAGTAAGGGACCAGCGGAGCCGTTTATTCCCTGTGCTAAGACGGTAGAGACCACCCTGCCCAAGCGTCCTCCGAGAAAACGGAGGAAGACACCTTCCAGTCCGTAGGCTGGTAACCTCACTTGTATATATTGGACAGAGTTGTGTGGTCCAGGGATAAGTCCGCACAAGATATATATATCCTTAAGGTATAAGGACGATCCAGAGATGAACCGTTTAGTTCCTTTTTGTTTTTATTGGATATTCCCTCAGTGAGGAAAGTTTTTATATGTATAAATAGATGTAAATATCCAATCCGTAGAGTTATATTATTGGAATTACTGAATTCGAGATATACATTTCCCGATAAGTTTTCGTAATTTAACTTATTGTGAGTTTAAGTCGCTTGGAAAGGTCCGATTGACTGTTCACAGACCGTCCGTCTGTGTTAGGGAAGTTGAGTTACACTTGCAATGTTATAGTTTTGCTAAGAGACTTGAGTTATGTTTTTATTGGAAATTTAGGATGTGTCCCTATGCTATATTTTAGGCCTACACATTAGAGGTAGTGTTGGATCTTGAGAAGATTCCTTTTTCTTGTTTATGGCCTACACCCTAGGTAGTGTGACCTGGTGTGGGATCTTGCGAAGATCACCTTTGATAATTCAGGTTGGCATCAGTGTTTAGTAGAATTCTGGATTTCATGTTTCATACATATTTTTCCAATTGTTTCTTTGGAGGGCAAATCTATATCGATAGTCTGTATAGAGCGGGAACAGTACTAGAGTCTGGGGATTAAGGGGTTATAGGAATAATTTTTTTCCCGTACATTTTTGGGAACCCCCTTTATTCTGTTAAATTTTCCCTTTTGACGTGGCTTAGTCAGGGTTAAAACCCTTCCTTTTCAAAATGGGGGGGGGGGGGGGGGGGNGGGGGGTGGGGGCTGTGGTAAAATAGCACGTCATACGGGGTTCCCCAGTTAGGTACTATAACGTCTATGGTGGATGCCGAGAACTGCCGAAGTACTCCATAACGGGGATGGATGGTGACACAAGAGGGATCCCGGTTTTCCCGCTAGTAACCAGTCAAGCAGAACCCCAAGTGATTAGGACCACGAGGAGTCTGCATTCCAGCGAATGACACCAAGCAGGACAGGTATATCCCAGTAATTCAGTGTATATAGTGGATGTTGTCTCCTTGACATTTACCCCATTTCCTTTCTTTTTCATATTTATCCACGTAAATGCGGGAAGGATAGAATTCTCTAGGCCTAGCAAACCCCTGGTAGAGAGAATTCCTGTGGCAATATTGCAGGACTCAGGGACCCAATATTTGCCCTACTGAAGCTCCGTTGTTATTCCGGAGGATTCTAATTAATGGCAGCGAGTTTCACCACATTTCTTTGTTTTTCAGTTGTTGCCATTACCCTTGGATTGTACGTTTTAGACTGACGGTTCTGGAAAAAGAAATGATATTTAATTTAACTCTTCCCTGAATTTAAGAAACACTGCGACAGACGTGTCCATAATAAAATGAATATAATATTTCTGGATGTATAATAGTCATAATTTTGCAGAAATTATCACAAATACTTTATATTTTTTGAATAAAACGAAATAACATAACAATTATCATGGCATTAATAGACATTAGATAGTTTAGTCTGTAAAAGTACATGAGAATTGCCTTTAAGTCGCTTTTACCTTATACTTTTTAGATCAAAGTCATCTGTCATAAAACATCTGTCAATATAAGTATGTGATAAGTAGTATGGACTAAAACAGGGATTAAGTAGTTACTCTAACAATGACATACAAATAAAAAGACTGACACAAAGTCCATGTAATCTTCAAACACGAGATGTTTCAGTTCAAGTCATTTGAAATGTTTTAACTGTCATCTAGGAGCGAATACTTGATTTACATATTACATTTTCCTTGCTTTTATCAAGTCCAAATGTTTTTTTTAATATTGAGGACGCTAATTTTATTGTACAAAATATAAATTAGTCCATTGCAGCTCATTGCCTTGTTTTAACATCTCAACTGGTGCTGCCCTATTAGATATATTTAATTTATATGCGGGAATTTGTAGTGTCGTCCGACTAAAGAGAAGCAGACCATGTTGTCCTTTGTTGGTATGTTTGTTGGGTAACAAAGACTGCAATTTTATGAAGTCACTAATTAATTTACTTTAGTTAAGAACCATTCACCAATGAATCACATATCCCGTATTTAATGTCCTTCGACATCTCGCAATAAATTCCACTCGTCAAGGTGTCCGAATTTTTATGTTCGTTCCTACCCGGTTCGGAAGACAAAATGATTGTAATGTTTACAATGTTTTTGTTTGCAATGTGATAGAAAACCTTGGTTTAAACGGTTAGCTTCGATTAATATGGAAAACAGCAGAAACTACATTGACAGTAACTTCAGTATGTTCTCAAACGAAATCCTGTTAAAGCAATATTTAAAACAAAAAGTCACTTGAGCATTGACAGGGAAAATATACAACTAAACGTAATAGTCAGGAATAAAATCCGGAATTGGAAAATATTTTTCCGAATTATTTCAGAATCAGGTTGAAAGTTATGAAAAAGTCTATGTTGATTTACTCATTTCAAAATACACATGAGTCAGAAATCCAAAAAATAATTGATACTGTAAAAGAACTATTGTTCGTGGAGTTCCAACTTTCGCAGTTCCCTAAAACCAGGAAATTAAGTTCCCAACGAATTGCATATTTTCCTTACAGTCTTAAAGCATATAATTCGAAACAACGAATCTAAGTACCAACGAAATAGTGATATTTATGAAAAACACAAAAATTGATGTCCACGAATAAATAACAAAATACCGAAGTTACTGTTAATTTAATTTCTGCATATGCTCATTTCGACAACTTTTGTCTCATCAGTGCAGATCAAAATATAAAAGTACTATCATTGTATTCAAAACAACGGCAGTAGAATATCGAAGGAACAAAGCACAAGTCCAGAGACCAGGCAAAAGTAAAAACACCAGAAGATGGAAAAACAAAGACACTACATGCCCACAAAACACACAAACACTACATATACAACACAAAAAACTAAAGCACTATCAGTGTGAACTCTCAGAAAAAGAGTGACATCAGGTGCTCCAGAAGGGTAAGCATGTCCTGCTCTGTATACATCACCCGTCGCACTGTCAGTGGGTCAATCCAGGTTAAGTCAAAACCGGTAATGTCAAATCCGGGAAGACGTGAATCTAGCTGAAAATGTCAGTTTTTATTTGTGACGCTGACATTTCATATCTTCCTATGATGTCGTGGTTACGGCCATAGAATTTCTGAAGGGACGAAGTAACAACGGCTGAACATATCCCTGTCTACTGTCTAATTTGTCATTGGATATAATCAGTCAAAACCAGATGTCATTTAGAATCATTAATACGTCAATACCAGGTGTGTCCATCTCTTATTTATTCACACCTAGTGTTGTTTGGTACTTGTTTAAAATGTCAATAACGTCATCAAAGTCTCTCAACAATCATTTGCTCTATCTGATTAGAAACATATTTTATGATTATATAAAAGTCACTTCTTCAAAACTCTGTCAAATAGCGATTCCTTCAATACTTTATTCTTTCGGAATAATTAGCTTACATGTAAAGAAATGAATGGCATAACTAAATACCGAACTTACAGTGAATTTGGTTTCTGCGTATTTCGACAACTTATGTATCTTCAGTGCAGAAAAAAATCTAAATGTTTGGAAGGCCATAACCCAAAAATGTTTAAAAACTGACAGAGAACAAATAACCAATATGATCTAAATGTAAAGTCAAAATCAGCTAAAGACAGAGCTTTGCATGAGGGAGATGCGCCGTACTTTTCAACAAAATTTACAAGAATGTAGATATTGTAAAGTTCCAAATAGAATCGGCTTCCGGGTCAGTAACGAAGTATTGACTACTGGGGTGATGAGTACCCGCTGGGACTAGCAGCCCACCAGCAGTGGCATCTACCAAGTGGTAACAAATAACTAAATACAGAGCTTACTGTGAATTCGGTTTCTGCATATGCGCATTCGACAATTTATGTCTCTTCAGTGCTGATAAAATTCATTCTATATTCAAATTCATTCTAAAAGATTTGATAATTATCAAAACGGTCAATTTCAATTAAGCTTAGCAAGTCGAAATAAATTTACCTGTGTGAAAAAATTCTAGGTTTTGACAATATTATGGCTTTGACATTTAACACAATCTGGGCACACAGAAGCTATAGTTAGTCGTCATATAAGCGGGAGGTTGATGCATCATTAAACCTGGTTTAACCCACCATTTTATTTATAAAATGCCCGTTCCAAGTCGGGAATATGACGGCTTGCCAAAAATGTTCTGTGTTGGATTGTGTTTCCCTGATTCAGTCGAATGTTATACGGATTTTCCTTACTGGTCTCTTCCTTTGATCGATTCGGACTTTTATTGTCACTTTTGTTCTGTAAACGCTAACATGAAGCAACTACAATGCCCGAAAAACAAAGTCACATACAACAGTTTATCATGGAACTGCAAAAGAAAAAAAAACGACAAAAAGTGACAAAACACAAACGAACTCGGGATAGCCTGTCAATTATTTTCTATTGATTAAGAGTTAGGTCTGGTTTGTATTTTCGTCTCAACCCTTTAAGGTTCCACTAAAGTAAAAAATTAGGACACACAATAAAGATAAATCATTTGCCTGTATTTTTCAAGCTACATGAAATATAGTAATAAATCATGAAAAAATGCATTCTTTTAAACATTATTTACAACATCACATTCGTACAAAACTTTATTCTTTACCACTTACTAAATTGAATTCTCTGTATAAAACTACCGCAGAAAATACCTGCACTGATCATTCCTCATCTTTATACATTTTAGACGCTGTTATACTTGATATTGGTCAACATAGGTTATTCAACCCTGTTCAAGAACGCGCCAATGTAGAAGAATGCCGTTCATTTCTACCAATCAAATTTGCTAATGAGGGTTTGGATGCTATTAACTTGGCCAATATCTTGCATCACGAAAATGTAAAAAACAAAATACCCCCATATTTCAAACACACATCAGTCCCGATCATTTCGTACACCTATACTTCACCAATCGCGTCTAAAATTTTCAACCATAAACGTGTATTGCAAAACCTTACAACCGACGACCGCAAGTCTAAACTACCCGATTGTTCATGTTCTGATTCACCATACAGATATAGTCCCTGTGGTCACGTCATAACGGGAGATTTGAGTATAATTGGAAACAAGTCTCTCTGTGATGTCCTTGCAAAAGGGCCTAAATTCCGTGAACCACGTTCCATCAACTGGGAACAAAATTTCAAACTTCTTATGGATGCTGTAGAGGACTACGCCAGAAAATGGATTAAGCGTGAACAAGATGAAGACCTTGATTCCCTTTTCGGAGTGGATTAAGGCAGTGAGGTCGATGATTCTTAAACGAATCAATCAGCTACCAGGGTCAATGAGAACTAAAGCATCATAAATTTTCAAAAATGCTGATGTGGCCAGTTACTTGTCCTCCATTCATGACAAATATGTCGTCGTTCCTACCGATAATGCCCCAAATAATATCATTTTTATTTGCAAAAATCATTATATAAATTGTTTAAAGAAAGAACTTTGCATTGATAATTCCAACGGCAATCCAACTTACGCAGCTACTACTCTGTCAAAGAAAGAGATATTACAGAACCATAAATCTGTTTTGCTTTCCTTCGGGATTTCCACCAAGAATGAAGACACAGATCTCCCCGCTTTGTACTGGGTACCTAAGTTACATAAATGCCCATACAAAGAACGATACATCGCTGGATCTGCCAAATGCTCTACAAAACCTATATCTAAATTGCTAACCTCAATCTTGACAGCTGTTAAAGAGGGCCTTCAAAAATACTGTGTTACTTGCTTTTCAAGAAGCGGTGTAAATGAAATGTGGATTTTGAAAAACTCCAAAGATCTACTTGACATCTTAAACTCTAGATCATTAACACACTGTAACAGCATTAAAACTTTCGACTTCTCCACACTTTACACTACTATTCCTCATGAACAACTAAAATCGCGGCTGAAAGGTTTGATTCATAGATGTTTCTCACGTAAGAACGGTGAACGAAGATATAGGTACATTGTTGTAGGTAGAGAACAAGCCTACTTTGTGAATAATGACTCCGAATCGGAGAAAAAATATACAGAGGAAGAAGTGATTAAAATGTTAAGAGTTTCTGATCGACAATATATTTGTCCAGTTTGGAGGACTTGTTTTTCAACAGACTATCGGAATTCCTATGGGCACAAACTGTGCGCCTCTCCTAGCCGATCTGTTTCTTCACTCTTATGAAGCTGAATTCATCGAAGGGCTTCTTCAAAATAAAGATAAAAAACTGGCACAATCCTTCAATTTTAGTTTCCGTTATATAGATGATATTTTGTCGCTAAACAACCCTCGCTTTTGTGATTTTCTTCATTTGATCTATCCAAAAGAGCTCGAAATGAAGGATACCAAAGACACTTCTACATCAGCCTCGTTCCTTGGCCTTCACCTTGAAATTGACAACAGAGGGAGACTTCAAACTAAGCTGTACGACAAACGCGATGACTTCACCTTTTCAATAGTAAACTTCCCTTTTCTTTGTAGCAACATCCCAACAGCGCCGGCATATGGAGTTTACATCTCCCAGCTCATTCGCTATTATTCAAGAGCCTGTGTTCGATACAGTGACTTCCTTGATAGAGCCCGGTTGCTCACAAATAGGCTACTTCAACAAGGGTATGTTACCCAAAACTTGAAGTCATCCCTCCAGAAGTTTTACGGTCGTTCCTTTGCTTGTTTTTTACCATTTATTTGTAGAGACTTTGTCTCATGTGCATTTACTCCATATCCTTTTATTCACCATTTACGGTCGACATCACCATCTTGTGGACCGCTATGGGATATCTGTTTCCCACATGACAACAGATCTTTCCCTTTAAAGCTTTATTGCTGTTTCCTCTACCGGAGTTGACATGTTCAATACGGCGGGTGTCTTATAAGAAGCAGGAGATGCTAACTCTACCGGTGCACCTGATCTCACCCATGGTTTTTTTATTGGGTCCGTGTTGTTCATCTTTGTGTGTGTGTGTCTTCATTTTTCTTTTCTGAGCCGTACCCATGTTGTGTCTGTTTTTTTCCCCCTTTTTTGTTTCTGGTGTTGCCATTGTCCTTGGATTGTTCGCATTTGGATTGACGGTTCGGTTCTCACTTACTTTACATGCACTCGCTGCAAAAATTGTAAATTAATTCAAATTTAAGATTTCATAACCAAATCTTTTCCTTGGGTACACAATCAAATTTAAAAAAAATCAGGAGGTCAGGAAAACGTCAAATTCTTTTCGAAATTGTTCTTTACGAATTCTATGATGTATGATGCAGGGCAAGCTAACATTGGATTGTCTAGAAGCATATGTTTTAAAGTAGAAAGGACTTATATGTTTCAAAACTGTTGTGGACGTATACTTTAATATCTAAGGAAGGGAAGCTACTGACTACTGTTAATTTTCAGGATTCAGTTCAATTTTGGTACATCGGGGAAGTAATTTCACACATTCAGGTCAGAAATTGAGGTGATCTGCTCCACGCATGACACCCGTCACAAAGCCAGTAAAATATCGATCTCTAGAAATCAACCTCTTTTCGGTCAGATGGTCAATTGCCTACAGCCTTCTATAATCACATAGAAAAGTGTGTTTTATGAGAATTAAAGCTCCAAATGAAGATTTTTCATTGGTCGAGGAGGAGTGATTATGTTCTAAGCTTGAATAATAAATAATAAAAAACAATAATAACACTTTTATTTAAAAAAAAATAATATAAATATACATGTAATTAGTTTGGAAGATCATTTTTACCATCCATTTTGCTTGAGATTCACTTCACAAATGAAATGCATTGATTTTTTAAAGAAGGGTGAAAAAGTTACCTTCAAATTATCTTTTCTCTTTTTTAGTAACTGTTCATTCAAATCTCAATGATGCATTATACAAATTTTTACATATATATGGATATACAAGTATTATTGCTTTGGGCAAATTGTGAAGTGACTTGTAAAGAATTTATGTCTGATTAGTTCAATTGATCATTGTTGATTACATAAATGATTTAATTTGATCAAGTCATTATTGATTTTTAAAATATCTTGGAAATGTCTTGGAGGAGTGATTATGTTCTGAATTGGTCGGCTACGCCTCGGGTTTTATATTCCATAAAACATGGCAAATAATTCTTTAAGCTATACAACCTGTGCTAATGTCAACAATGGTTATTTTCTTTAAAACAGTCATTATAATTACTTTTTGTTTGCTTATAAAAGTGGAAATTACTTCCACAATAGTAAATGACATTGAAGGCAATATCACAAAATTAAGACTGCCCAAGGGTTGTGATATGGACCAGGAAATTGATATGGCCCGAGCCAAAGAGATTCCTGGTCCATATCACAACCCGAGGGCAGTCCAAATTTTGTGATATTGCCTTTAATGTTTTTTACTATTGTGTTTATTGCATTGAAGAAATCTTTATCGTTAGAATATTTATACAACAAGAAGGCACTGATCTTATGTTTTATTCAACAACAAAGAAAAAAAACTAAATACCAAAACTTGAAAAACAAGAATATTAAATGATACAATATATAAAACAAGAAAAGGGATATATCTGAAGCCACAACTTCTTAAATATCAAAGATATTTAATCATTTTTAACAAAAAGCAAGATTAATTTTCAAAAAATTGGGTCTCTTATTTAAACTGTTTTTCGTTTGATTAACTTCAAATTGTTAGTTTGTTTGTACATTTGTCAATCAATGTTACCGTACTTGATTAAAATGAATGTGAAATTAATGTAAATTGTTGTCTGTTACCATTTATTGATTTATTTAAAAGTTAAATGCGTTTTATAAAATGGAAGTGAACTCAAATCCAGCGGTCCGATTTCCAGCCGATTTTGACCGGCAATATCAGAAAATCAGACCGTCGCTTTTCATACTCCAGAATTCTACATGTCAGCTGAGCAGTATTAAACCAATGAAATGTCAGAATTTTAAACTGATATGCAATAATTATACATATTTCAACATAACGGAGTCGTGAAAATTCTTTCAAATGATATACAGGTGGAAATACAACTAAAGGAAAAAAGGCGTTGAAAATTCAAGAGATCTTTGTTACATGATCAGTCACGGTAACTCCATTGACGATTGTTAGGGATAAAATATATATAACTATATTGATGACCAGTATATACATTTTACCCAACAATACTTCCATGGAATAGCAAATCAAATGCGACGAAAGATGCCTCCTGAACATTCAAAATGCGCGTTTTAGGTCATCCGCATAGCCTGGGTGAGCTCTTGGCATCCGTCAACCACCCGTCCATCTTACTTAAAAAGATCTCTTAGACAGCTTTTCTTTTTGAAACATAAGTCATTATAATTATCACTTTTAAAATATTTTATCCAAGTTGGCCCGATATCATGGAACAAAGAATAACGGTATCCTGGAGGAAGGGCGTGTTCCGGGGTTTGGAACGCTCTTTTCCAGAAAAAAATCGATTTCCGTGCATGATTTTGGCAAAATTCCCAAAAATGGCAAAAAGCAGCGGTGTACAGGTTAACACGGACCCTGTTGAAAAATGCATTCAAAACTCCTATTCGAGACTGCTATGCCGTTTCAACGATTGTTGGTTGGCCCCATTCGTGATTTTTATATTCTGATTATATCCATATGACCGCGAGCGGAGAACATAGTTTCACATAGTGATACAGTGACTTCCGTGATAGAGCCAGGTTCTATCATGGTGAAACAGTGACTTCCTTGATAAAGCCAGGTTGCTCACAAATAAGCTACTTTAACAAGGGTATACTACCCTAACTTGGAGTCATCACTATTGAATTTTATGGTCGACATTGACATCTTGTGGACCGCTATGGGGTATTTGTTTCCCAGATGAGCACAGGTCTTTCCCTTTAAACGCTTAATTGTTGTTTCCTCTTCCGTATTTGACTTTCCTATCATAATTGACATGTTCATCAGGTCTTCATTTTTTTCTATGACGTACTCATGTTGTGTCGCTGTCTCTTTTGGTTTTCGTTCGATGTTGCCATTGTCCTTGGTTTGTTCGTTTTGGTCTCAGTTGCTTTCCAAGGTTGAATACTATAAACTGTTCCGATTTTGACGTATTGAAACGAAATGTGGTATTTTTGTAAAAGACCTTCCATTCATTATTTCTTGCCAGTGTGCTTGTCTTAGTAATCATACTTTCAGAGTACATCTGCAAAAGAATGATGTAGCAAAAAAGGTACAAAAGAGGGGAAAATCACAATAACCCCCCCCCCCCNAAAAAAAAAAACAGTGCAATATCATATATGGAGATAACATGATTAAGTTAAAAAAAACAAAATAAATGAACAAAAACAATATAAAAATAGAGCCCTAACGATGTAAACCACACAAAAAACTTGATGGATCATCAGATTTGCATGATCTGTTCCACGCGTGGCATCCGTCACGTGCTGACTGGTGCATTGCCAGCAATACATTCGGTGTTAAGTCATTGTCGGTGTTCGTCAGTTCGGTAATAAACCCTGGTTCTACTAAAAATATCCAATATCATTTGCGAAATGGAAGGATTGTAACTATCTGTCAAATCATAGTGGTTACAAGGTATTAGAGGAGATAATCTAAATATTTCTTTATTTGGTCCAATAATGATTGATATTTGCACAAACGGCGGTGTTTATGTTATTCTATATACTTGTTAAGGATATGTACATGTATATATTTCAACGATACGGTAATCTGTACCTTAAATAAAGCACTCATTCATAATTTAGCTTTCCACCTAAATATTATCATGAACCGTGATTAAACAGAACTCCAAATCGTGGCTAAACATTATCCATACCTTGCCATATCATTATTCATCATTGTTGCAAATGCATTTTGTTTGTGTTCTGCGTCTTAATGAGCTTCCAGATTTTAAGTATATTACATATGTAGTCTCTTATACCTATATTTAAAGTATCATTTCTAGAAAAAGTGAAATTATAGGTTTATTTAGTGATCACAATTTAGTAATAAACTTACACGTTTCTGCTTTAGCATACGCTCGATCATTTTTGCATATGACATTTTTTGAACCGGACAAAACGTTATTCAACCGGACTTAACCACGTAAACGCGAACTCTGAACCAGGAAATTCTTATTACCGAGAACTCCTCTTAATAGGGGTGGTTAAGTCGGCGATAGGGCCTGCAATTCTCGTTTAATGTTGAGATGTCTGAGCGACACCACACAGAAATTTCAGTTTTACAAAATTTTATGAAACAACGACAGTAAAATATCGAAAGAACAAAGACCAAAGAAGGAAGAATAAAGACACAACATGCTGACAAATCACACAAACACCACGAATACAACAGTCAAAAAGCAACGGCAGTAAAATACCGAAGGAACAAAGCACAAAACAAAAAGAAGTCCAGAGACGAGGCAAATACGAGAACACCCAAAAGAAAGCAGACTTAAGACAATATACACCCACACAAACACAGGAACACCCCGAAAAACTACAACACTCAAAACTTAAGCACTAACCGCATAAAAAACAATATGTTGTTGCAGGTTTAAGACTGGTAGATGGCATGACATACCTTGCAGTTTTAGTTATATTTCAGGATTCGAAGGGAATAAGTGTTTCATTTATCATGAATGAATGTCAAAATTTGTTAATATCCGGTTGAAATATATCGAATAAACGTTTAAATTCAATGAAATTCTTCAAAATATTTTGATATAATCTGCACTGAAAAGATAAGGCTGGAGAATGAAACTATATCATTTACAGTTACTTAGGTAGTTTCTTTTAAACCTGAAACGTTGAACATCAAACAGAAAAAAAAAATAGAATTTTATTGTTAAAGTACAGTCAAGGTAAAAAATTGTTTGTTTCATACATACGTCAATTTCAGTTGGTTTTGCTTTTAATATTTTTCACACGTAGATTTGTTTTGTAGATTTAAATGTTAACAAATATCTCAGTTTTGTCAAAACAAGTCGTCCGTTGGTATATCCAAGAGAAATTCTAAATTGAAAAACAACAATATTTTCTTTAAGTACGTAAACTATCCATGTGCGATTTTTTTATCCATGTTGAACACTTTTTTTATTTATTTTTTTTAAACTAAAAAGACAAAATTATAAATTGGTGGAGTCTTCCATAGTCCTACTGTAATTTGTGCAATTTAAAAATGTAATTTAACGATAAAGAAATTTCAGTTTTAATTTATAAAACTTTGATTGAACTGCTATAATATTAAACGAAACATCCAATTATTGTATAGCTACCATTTTATTGTTGAATATAAGTCGGTACATGTACTGTACCATTAATTGTATCAATGATAGTTTGTCAGTATAAGAGATTATGACACGACGACTCCTTTTTTGCTGTATCCAAACATCCTCAATGCATACTAGCATGCAAATGTATCACAAATGTTGCATGGACCTATCTTGTTGATAGATTCAATTATCTTTTAGAAAATTATCCACATATGCAAGAAAATCTTTCTCTTTGAAAACCAAAATTAGTTTTATTTAAGAAAAAAAAGTTCATGTACTCATGACCCTCCTTGTGTAATGATCTGCCTAAATCTATTTGTGATGCACATAATATTCAATTTTGTAAGTGCAAAATAAATTACTACTTGTTGAGCTTTCAGTCTGAACAGTTGTTATATTGTACATTGGTAATTTGGTTTTGTTTTAGGGAGTACGAGTGTAGGAAATTTTGTAATTAGAATTAAAACTCTGACCTGTTGTATTGCGTAAGAAATTTTGTAATAAGAATTTAAACTCTGACCTGCTGTTTTGTGCAAGAAATTTTGTAATTAGAATTAAAACTCGGACCTGCTGTTTTGGGTTTTATTTAAGGGAGTATTTGAATTTTGAATTGGATAAAGCAGAACATAAAGCAAATTTTAATAAATCAGTATACTCAAAATTGGAGAAATCAGATGGCGAATTCATCGAGAGGTCATTTTTATCCATATTTAAACAAGGTTTTTGTCTCCAAAAATATCTTCTCCGTTTAAATAGAAATGAAAGAATTTATTTTACCAAATTTAGGCTCATTAATATAAAGTTGCTAGTTGAAACCGGTCGTTGGTACAATATTTGCAAAGAACAAAGATTATGCACGAAATGCTTATCTAACAGTATAGGTGATGAATACCATTATTTATTTGTTTGCTCGAACCAGGAAATTTTAAATCTAAGAACAAAATATATCCCTCCGTATTATCTAAGGGATAGCAGTGTAATAAAAATGTCAGTAATGCTATCTTTATGTAATACAAAATTGTTGAAAAATATCTCCCTCTTTTTAAAAGGTTTAAGTAGACCGTTCTCGTAAAACATCATCCTATCCCCGTATTTCCTTCTCATTAAGTATTGTATTTACAATGTTTTGTTTGTTTGTATATTGTGTTATTGTATTATTATGTATTGTATGCTCATGTTGCACTTAATGTGCCTGGGATATTTTGAATAAAATCTTGAATCTTGAATCTTGGTTTTATTTAAGGGAATACGAGTGTAAGAAATTTTGTAATTAGAATTAAGACTCTGACCTGTTGTTTTGTGTAAGCAATTTTGTAATAAGAATTAAAACTGACCTGTTGTTTGGTGTAAGAAATTTTGTAATTAAAATTAAAACTCTGACCTCTTGTTTTGTGTAAGAAATTTTTTAATTTGAATTAAAACTCTGACCTGTTGTTTTGTGAAAGAAATTTTGTAATTAGAATTAAAACTCTGACCTGTTGCTTTGTGTAAAAAATTTTGTAATAAGAATTAAAACTCTGACCTGTTGTTTGGTGTAAGAAATTGTGTAATTAGAATTAAAACTCTGACCTGTTGTTTTGTGTTAGGAATTTTGTAATTAGAATTAAAACTCTGACCTGCATGTTGTTTTGGTTTTATTTAAGGGAGTACGAGTGTAAAAAATTTTGTAATTAGAATTAAAACTCTGACCTGTTGTTTTGAAAAGCTTTGCTAACAGAACAACATGAGCAAAACATTTGGATAATCCATGTAAGAATTTTCGAAATATCAGAGGTCAAAATTTTGGCAGGAAACAGATCTCTCTAGAGTTTTCCTTCAATTTCAATCAGCTATTTATATGCCTTAGATTATATGAAAATAAATTTGGAAGTTGATAAAATCTTATACATTGTCTATTTTATGCATTTTAAGGTGACCTTTGACCAAGAAAATATAATACATCTGCAAAAAAAATTCATCCTGTTTAAATGGATAAAACGCGAGGATATCGAATGATTCTAAAATCTGACGCTCATACTCCCTTAAATTTATGAAGGCCTCGGGGATTATTAGTTGTATTACTAATAGCCGTGTAACCCTTTTGAAATAAAGAATTATTATCATTATTTTTGCAATACAGCCAACATGTTTTGCAAACTCTTTTTTAAATCTTGTAATAAAATATATGTTGAAGCCATTTGCGGTTTCGAAAACATATCATCTTTTATTACGTATACTATGCTTCAAAAATATACATATTATTTGGACAACAAGCAGAAAGACAGCATTTTTATGGCTATTGTAAAGATTTTAACTGGCCAATTTTATGTGTCATGTACAAAGCAATATAAGCAAGAAAATTTTCAAATCACGAACATAACAACAATTGTGCTTTTATATCCACGTTTATATAAAATGAAAAAAAAAAAACAAAACAAACAGAAAACAAAAACAAAAAACATTTTAATCCTTCTTAACATCATTTATTAATCGAAAACCGATTTTATTTTATTTGAAAACATGCAATATCTATATTTTAAAAAAATTAATAAACCTAAGGAGTATCTCCCTCTTGCATAGCTCTGTAATTAGCTGATTTTGGCTTATCCTTTTTAGATCCTATTGGTAATTTCTCATCTCTTAGCTTTTTCATATTTTGGTTTATGGATTTCCAAATGTTTTGATTTTATCTGTACTGAAGAGACATAAGTTGTCGAAATCCGCATATGCAGAATTTAAATTCACGGTAACTTCGGTATTTTGTTATTTATTGCAATAACTAAAATCTCCTTTTGTTCTCTATCAGATTGAACATGTTTTTTGGTTAATGGACTTCCAAATGTTTTGGTTTTAATCTGCACTGATGAGACATAATTTGTCGAAATGCGCATATGCAGAAAATAAATTGACAGTAACTTCGGTATTTTGTTATTCAAACCACTGGGCCAATTTAATCCAAACTTGGCCTGGGTCATCACCAGGGTATTTAGTTTGAAAAATGTGTTCGATTAGTCCGAGGACCAAACAACATGGCGGCTGTTACTAAAAATAGAATATAGGGGTAAATTGCTGTTTTTGGCAAATAACTCAAAAACGTTGCAGATATAAAAAATCTGACAAGGTGTAAAATTGTTCAGAATGCCGAGATCTATCGAAGAAAATAGGAAAAGCCATCTGAGAGTTATAGCCCTTTTTCCGTAAAATTTGTGCATTTTTTATTCCAAAAACTGTAACAGATAGAGGTGAAGTGTAAATTGGAAAAATGTTCAGCATATCAAGATCTACATACTCTGAATTTTTTAAGAAAATCCAAAGGCCTGTGTATGATTTATTGACCGTTTTTACCATTTTTTCCCAATGCCATATGAATTATTGGTTATATTTCCCTTTACATTTTCAAATCTTCTTTGGTTAACTTTTTTCTTTTAAGCTTTAGAGAAATTCCCTGCTATCACTTCATTACAAAAATTATTTCTTCCATAATTTAGGGCAAAAACAGTGTTTTTGTGCAAATTTCTACAATTTTTTTGCAAAAATACTCTCTTAATCTTTACCTTATTTCATTTCTATATAAATGTGTTGTGTCTTACAGGGATGTTAGTGTTTGATCAGTATAAACTTTGCTGACATGAATGTAGAAGCAGTTTCTCAGCTTCATAGACTGCATAATGTTTTTATTAAATAAAACCTTTAGTGAGCAGTTGATGAAATTAACCTTGAGACCCATTGAATGAATTTAAACAGAACTTGGCATTAATGATGCGTATGAGGTGCTGACTAAGTATTGTGACTTTGGTGCATATATGTCATCCAACATATCCATCTGCTGGGAACTTAATTCCTCACTCGACTGTATGGAAAGAGCATACAAAGAATTTTTTATCTGAAACAACTTGGCTAGTTAGAATAAAACTTAATCACAATGTATCTTAGATGGTCCCCTTCAAAACAAATGTCCTTCAAGTCTGCAACTTATGCAAATTGGCTACCAATGGGAAACATAGTTTAATATAGGAGTACATTCAAAGATCTCCTTCTTTAAAACCATTTGGCCAGTTGGAAATAAACTTTGGCACAACACTTAATTTTCTTTAAAATTGTGTCCTGCAGATTCATCCCTGATCCAAGATGGCATGTAATAGGGAAAATAGTTATTTAAAGTCGGATCATATAACATAAGTGTTTATTTACATAGTTTGAAAATGATACCATTTAAACATAAGTTTATTTGAAGTTATGTATTGGCCATGGTCCAGGTGAGCGATACAGGCTCTTGAGAGCCTCTTGTTATATCATATTGGATATTTGTTTTCTATCAGCTTTTACACGTATTTATGGATTTCCAAATGTTTTGATTTGATCCGCACTGAGGAGACATACGTTGTCAAAATGCGCATATGCAGAAACTAAATTCACAATAACTTCGGGATTTTGTTATTTGTTACCATTGGGTCGATGCCTCTGCTGGTGGACTGTTAGTCCTCGAGGGTGTTAACCAACTTAGTAGCCAGTACGTAGGTACTGCCTTGAAAACTGATTTATCTGTAAACTTGCAATTTTTTATATGAAAAAGAAAGGAAATGGGGTAAATGTCAAGGAGACAACATCCCATATCCAGGTTAAAACGACAAAAAACAAAACATCTTTATGTTTCAAACTAATGTATCTTCCTCTTGCATCTCTGTCCTTAGCTGGTTTTGAATTCCCTATTTAGACCCTATTCTCTATCAGCTTTTTCACATATTTCAATATATGGATTTCCAAATGTTTTTAATCTGATCTGCACTGAAGAGTCATAAGTTGTTGAAATGCGCATATGCAGAAAAACTAAATTGACAGTAACCTGTTGTTATCTATTTTAAATATGGTCCAGTTTGTTTTGTACAAAGAGTCGGTATCAATACACGTACTTACGTCCATGTTTTTTTCTAAATCTGAATAAATGTGTAAAAGATGGGATAACAGGAAACATCTACAATGGCTTTTTTACAATATCCTTTTTCATTTTTTTCTAACATCATATATTATTCAGTTTTCAGACGGGTAAATGACTTGGTATACCTTGGTGTTGTAGTTATATTTAAAGTTTTTCTAGTATGATTTTTTTTTTGTTAATATTTCCTTGAAATAGATAGGAAAATTTTGTAAACACAAAAAGTGGAAGAACAGACAGAAAAAGAAAGGTCTTTTTGTAAAAGAAAATCAGTCAAGGTAATTAATTGATTTGTATCATACGAACGTCAATTCCAAGTGTGTTCGCTTCTGATATTTTCCACACCTAAAATAATTGTAGATCTAAATGTAAACAAATATAGTAATTTTTGTCAAAACAAGTCGTCCGTTGTTATATTTAACAGAAATTGCAAACGGAAAAACAACAAAATTTTCCTGTAAACAATTCCTATTGCGAAAATTTTATTTTATCCATTTTCAATACTTTTTTTTTCATTTCTCCGAAATATAAAGACAAAATACTTGAAATATAAAGACAACCAAACTTTTAGTACAATGTTAAGATATTTACGATGGCTGAAGTGGGCGGACAATTAACTATTATTGTATTTTCACTTCAGCAAAGTCATGTGAGCAAAGTAGTAAAGTTGACTGTACATAGTGGCTGAATGTACATGACATACACACGTACATTTAATGAAATAGGGTTGACTGTACATAGTGGTATGACATGTACACGTACACTTAATTTCTCTTTTGTTTGTTATCTAGGGAATAATGATCATTTTACTACTTTAATGTTTGGTATCTAGCGAAAATGATCATAAAAATGATCGGACAACGCGTGTTACGGCACATATTGTCGCCCCTGCACATATTGTCGCCGGCGACAATATGTGCAGACCTTATCGGCACATATTGTCGCCGGCGACAATATGTGCTGGACATTAACGGCACATATTGTCGCCGGCGACAATATGTGCCGGTTTTGTCAATGCCATTTAAACGTCAATGGGGGCGACAATATGTGCCGTATATATCGGCACATATTGTCGTCACAAAAAATAATTAATAATGAAATATGCAAGTATATATATACCTTTGAAGCTGAAATTGTTCAGTTGACATAAATACTCTTTTTAAACACTTGACTGAATGCAATGATCTTTCGAAAGCATACATTATGTCTGAAATTCACTGAATGGAATTGTTCTTAAGAGAGTTTAATGAGAACTTGCACCTGAGTATGCTGAACTTTTGCTCATGCAGGCCTTTGCAAAGGACCTCCCGTACTCTATAATTTTTATGTTTACTATCAGAAATTAAAAATATTAAGAGATCTCATATTAAAATGCTTCGCATTATATGCCATGTTACCTAATTGGCATGTGAATCATTCTGGGAATTTTGATTCAATTTTCTCCAGCTGATTGAGAACATAATATAAATAAGAGACAGAATTTGCTATGATGTATGGGTAAAGCTCATTGTTGAAGGCCTCAAGATGAAGAACAACAATAAAAGCGTTGTCCCATTGCTTATTACAATGTATTTGTAGAGACTTTGTCTCATTTGCATTTACTCCATATCCTTTCATGTTACTTTTAGACTGGA